>CAJUYH010003441.1:0-32573 GCA_910591685.1 Galerucella tenella | reverse complement strand
CCTAAACCTTCACCTAACAGTGAAGTAGTGAACAATAATAATAATAATACATATCAAAATCCTAAGATTAACGAAATTATTTTTTTTTAAATGCTCACATGGAATTACTAAAAATGTCACAATTTAATGTTGGGTAGTTATGGTACAAAAAAAACTCACCGCTATAAACAAATTCATTGTTAACACAGAACAATTGGAAAGTTTTGGTAAATGAAGATGCTGCAACACTTCTTTTATATGATATATAAGCGACGTAACAGCCCCTCCAATAATGTATCTTCACATGTGAATTTTACTCAACATTTAGATAAGTGAAATTAGGGTCATAACCTTTTGGGTTGGTACTCCTAGTGGTTCCAAATCCAGTGTTTGGCTTAGGTGACAAATCGTAACTATTTACAAATATTAACGTGAAATCTCATTTGTAGAAAGCCGCAAGCAAACTTAGTTATCAGAAATCGTATCGTACTTTTTTTGTTTAGATTTATTATAGGAATCGATTCCACTGTATTATTAAGATGTACAGTGAAGTCAAGAAGACTTCAGACACATAAATTTTAATTCCAACTTATCATAAACTATACTGACTTCTCCAGTTTGCCGTTTGCGTTTGTTAGATTCTTACTCCCTACTTTTTTATTATGGAACATTTTTCATTTCCGATAAAATGCATTAAGAGTATGGAAAAGGCAAATATTTCGGTTTAAAGGAATTAAAACTATAAATTGGAATTCTTCAGCATGAAAATATGATCCCTACCTTCAATACTCTTCGAGTGACAGTTACAGCCCCCAATTCTTTAAAAAAGATGTATGGTCTTGTGATATCATTAGAAAGGTCTCTCCATTCTCCATTGAAAAATGATATCGTTCTCAACTTAATTGCCAAAATCAACACACAAAAAATGAAATAGAATCATCCGATCTCCGAAATTCCCAACAAACTTAAAACTGATTACCTGTTTATTTATTTATTTAATTACAATATCCTCGGGCAAGCCCAATTACAGGATAAGGACAAACACAGGATAATAATGACAGGTGAGAAAAAAAATAAAAAAAATAATACAATGCAGTATTAGGGAAAATAAAGTAAGCACTCATATACAGCTAGGCACTCACAAAAAGAGACTTACACAAACATTATATGCGAAGTGAAATCTTTCCTATGAATTACCCTGGGGAAAGATTCGTTTTATTTGTCTATTATTTGTGCAGAAAATATCTATGTTTGAGTATTCAATGATAAGTTCGTTTAATGGTGAAAATTTGTAAGCGTTTGTCCTATGTGGTAATTCATAGAAAAGGTTATTGGATCTAGAATTTGTTCTAGGAACTCTGAAATTTAGTAGCGATACAATAATATCACATTTAAAAATGAAATTGACAATTTTATATAAAAACATAACTGAATGCATTGAGAGACGACGAAGTAAACTACTGCTATTAAAACGAGAATAAAAGTGTTCTTGAGGTGTGCCTCTAACAGGATAAAGACCGTCCAAGATATAGGTTAGGTTAGGTTAGGTTTGTGGTGAGTGGGTCTATAAGGCCCTCCACTGCGACTCACAAGAGTCTATTGTGGCTCACACCTATTCAGATTTCACCAAACAAATTCAGCTTCTTAACAAAGCCGATTATTTTATTTGCTGAATGATATTTCAGGTTCGAGGGCGAGAGAGAGACCCTGCCAAACATCAGATACCTCATTCGAGCCGCGGCGGGGCAGGCACAAATTATATGCTCTGATGTTTCATCATCTTCCATACAAAGACGGCAAGTCGGATCTTCCGACAGTCCAAGTTTTAGCATATGATGATTCAGATGACAGTGGCCTGTTGAAAGGCCTGTTAGACAACGTAGGTCATGCCTGCTATGGTCTAACATTTGTTTGGAGACATACTTCGAAGGATGTATAAAAGCCTTTTAATGAACCAATCCTGGTAAATTATGCCAGAAGTCTAAAGCTCTTCTTGCTGTCCAGGTATTTAGTGTTTGTTTGGCAAAACTTATTGCGATTCCAATTGTGGGTTCTGGTTCGATATAAACACGTGCGGCACCCTCCCTTGCAAGAAAGTCTGCCTTCTCGTTTCCTTCCATGCCAGAATGGCCAGGGATCCAGACCAGCAATACTTTATTGAGTTCTCCTATTGGGGAGAGTCTTTTTTGGCAGTCTAAAACCAATTTCGACGTTACACGGCGAGAGCTAAGTGCTTTTAAAGCCGCTTGGCTGTCCGAGAAAATTTTTATTGTTCTATGTATGAGATTGGCTTGCTCCACTCTCTCCACACATGAAACAATGGCGTAAATTTCCGCCTGAAATACGGTTGCAAAGGATCCTAGAGAGGTTGAAATTTCTGTCCTAGGTCTGCGCCCGTATACACCTGCACCAGAGCCTGAGGGTGTTTTTGAGCCGTCTGTGTACCAACAGCTGTCTGCTCTTAATAGTTCATCATTACGGAGGACCCATTCATCTCTATTTGGAATTAGGACGGTGTAAGACAGGTCCAAGATATAAGAAGCCGACTTAAAGTATCTTCTTTGTACTCGTTCCAAAGATGAAACATGAATATTATAATTCGGGCTCCAAATAACACATGCATACTCCAGTTGCGATCTTACAAATGCCGAGAACAAAATATTCAATGTGTTAATATTTTTGAAACATTTCGCATATCTAACTATGAAACCCAGCGACCTATATGCTGCAGAGACCGTTTTTTGTATATGAGGAAGAAAAGATAACCTTTGATCAAAATAAACACCCAGATCTTTCAGGACATCTGGTCTGTCGAGGACAATGTTGCACAAGGTGTAAACAAATTGGATAGTTGTTTCTTTCCGACAAAAGGACATTACGTTACATTTATTTGGGTTCATAGGAAGCTTGTTTCTGATACACCCATTATTAACCAAATTAAGATTTCTCTGAAGTTTTAAGCAGTCATTAACGGAGTTTATTTCACAGTATAGTTTCATATCATCAGCATATATGTCTTTATCAATGTCAGCATCCAGATCTTCGGTAATGTCATTTATAAAAATGTTGAATAGTAAGGGACCCAATATAGAGCCCTGTGGGACACCTGAAGTTAGGATCACCGCTAAAACGCAAAATTTTTACATTTAATGTGCGACGGATAATCTCCGTTGGTGAGGATCATTATACACTGATATTGGTCAAATATTTCAATTCTTCTTTCTTATAGAGAGATAGAAATTAAGAACACACTATTAATATGTAAATTCTTTCTCGAAGCGAAACATGTGAACAGGAAAGAAATATGTAACGTATGTCGATTGCTCATCGCATAGTTCAACAATTTAATAGCCAGTAGTTAGAATAAGCTTTCTTTCTCCTGTGAACCATCAACCGATAAGGTTAAGAATTTTTAATTTATTTTGAGAGATTTACCTCAAACTTTACTTTTCTAAAGTGCATTCAATAGTACCTGGAACTTACTTAGTACCTACCTGAGACTTCGTACCTGGAAGTTAGTACCTGAGACTTTGTACCTGGAAGTTGTGCCTGAAACTTAGTACCTGAAACTTTGTACCTGAGACCTGTACCTGCCAATTTTCCGGACGAAGTAGTTTCCATTAGACATCTCAGACACGTGGAAAATTAAGGAAAGTAAACCAATGTAAAAACAACGTGCTTCAACAAACAACAACAATATTTTTTTTTATTTTTTTCTACTGTGATATTTTTAAAGTCATTATACAACTTGTAAATTTAACAACGTTGTTCATATTCCTTCTCTTCCAACATTTCCAGGTTTGTTGATAGAGAGTTGTGAGGTGAAAAACAAGTCGACTAATATTATTCAGGGTGGCGCCCACTTACCTTTCTTGATTAACTTTAATTACATTTCTTAACTTGATTTATCAACTTATTAAATTCATTTGGTTTCTTAACTTCATTTATTATCTCATTAACTTCAATATAACTTAAATAAAGTAGGATTACCCGCGAACCGGTAAGACTACTCCCTGAATTGATATTAGTTTGGTCTCCGAATTCACACCTGAGGTGCTCTCCACATTGAGTCGCCGTTGCAGTTTATCTTGCCTTATTATTTTAAATAAATAATAGGTAACAAAATTGGCGCCCAACGTGTGTGGCTGTTTTACACATCGTCTCTCTCACCAATAAATCTTGAAACTTGGAAGTTTGGACAGTAGTTGAAGCAAGTATCTTATTATTGTCGTACATATCTTTCACTTATCGTATTATCTATCTTTAAATCGTTCACTTATCGTATCATATCGTTCACAGTTGAGTTTTTAATATTTCATTTGATTATCGTTTAACAATATCTTATATCTATATATTTTTATTATCTTATATCTTCACGTATCGTAACCATATATATAAATACCTTCTTAATCGTCAATATCAACAGTACTCGTTTTTTTTCTTTTATCTTATACTTTAATTTCGTCAGATACCGTTTAATAAAATGGCACGAGTGTTCAAATTAAATGTTGATTATGATTATCTTTCATCTCATGAATTAGATTATGAACTTTCCCATCGTGGCTTAGAGATACCTTCACTGGTTACAGAGAAGAAGAAATTATTGCGCGGTGTTTTAACACAGGAAGTATCTGTGAGGAGTTCAATCTCATATGTTGAACTTCCATTTTCTACGGAAATTACGGGTATTAAGATTTGTTTTGCCGATTTGAAGGAGAAGGTTCAAGATTTTGTTGGAACTTCTTCGGATGTCTTTAGACCCTTTGGTTTTTAAATGGGGTGAGTTTAAATGGCTAAAAAAAGGTCGTGCTCGTGCGTAAATAGACGTTTTAAACGGCTATATCTCGTCAAATATTAACTGTACAAAAAATCCACTTACAGGAAAATTTTTGTCATAAAAAAAGCTACAATTTCGTTTTTTAACTTTGCTTGTACCTCTAATATTTTCGGAGTTATTTTGAAAGAAAGGGTAAAAAATACAAAATTATGAAAAATAACTTTTTACTTTAAGCCATAATTTTTCGAAAACTATGAATTTTAAATTGGTCAAACTTCTTGGACATATTGACCATACATGTACAAAGAGAATTGCACAAGGATAAAGATCAATTTTAATTAGGGGGTTGTTTTCACCGATTTTAATGTATAAAAAATTCAGTACTGACATTATTTTTGTCATAAGTCACTCAATTTTGATGCTAATAATTATGCTCTTTGAAAAAGATTCTATAAGTTTTCTACGAAAAATGCATCATTTTTCCGGTATTTGACTTTGAATCTATCACATTTTGCATTTGGGAAAAAAAAGCTAATCATTGATGGGCCATATCTCGGTTCCTATTGGTTTTAGAAAAATTATAAAAAAGGGTATTGCTTGTTTTTTTAAAAACTACAATTTTGCTCTTTGCAGTTTTTTTGATAAAATGCATAATTTTCGAGTTATCCGCGAAAAACATATCAAAAACATCGATTCCTCCCTCTAAAAAGCGTTACTTTCAATAGCGAATAACTTAGGGAATATTGATTTTACAAAAAAAATGTATAAAACATTTTTTGCTTAGAATCACTTTTTCAATCGATTCCTGTGGTTAAAATGTAATTAAAAAATTTCACCCCCGAGATGGGGTGGCAACCACCTTCAAGGCTTTAGCGCCCTTCGGTTCAATATATATTTTGATCCTTGGGCTATCACCTACCTTCTGTTAAAATTTCAAGTCAATCCATGCTGGACTAAAAAATTGCCAGGTGAAATGCTTCATTCTCTGTACTATGCAGAGATTGTTACATACTATCTTTATAAAATGTTTAAATTCCTTCGGGTTTGGGTTGAAAAGTAAGAGGAAGTGATTTGTATAATTAGAACGTGGAAGATGTACAGTTTTCAAAATAAAATGAGAAAACTTCAGTTATTGCATTTTATTGAATTATATGAATTGAAGTTTTACGCAATGGCAAAAGTGAGCTTGCCAAAAATAGTTACATGGATACTCATATTGTTTTATAAAAATTTCCTCACATAAGTTACTATATGTAAATTATAATTTTGCTTGCTACGAATACTATAGCCAATGCAAGTGTCAACGCTAACTACAGTGGCAACCTCAATACATAATGGATATTGACTTTCTATAATAGAAACACGTATTTTTAAATTATAAAATACATAATTTCAATTCATTAACAGAATAATAACAGAATTAAATTTTTTGGAAAAAAAGATACGCATTTATTCTCTCGCTCCTTATTAAATACCAAAACAGCACGACATACTCTTGCTTTTCACACGTTAGATTATGATTTCTTTTATAGAAAATCTGTCGGGAAGATACGCTGACAATATTATTATAAAATACTATCGAATCAAGCAATGAAAAGAAATTACTGAAAAGGCCCATTACTTTTTGATTTACTTGTTAGTTCCATCGGAAATACTTTGATTTGAAGGACGCTATTTTCGAGTCTTCGGCTGGTGAGTTACGCAACATAAATCAGGTGTATTGAGATAATATGAAATTCAAACAACCGTGACATACAAAAATATTTTTCATTCATATCGCGGTATTTAAATAACCAATTAAAATAATATTGGGTAAAAATTGAATTGTTGATTAACTGTGAAAAAAATAGTATTGCTCATTAATAATAAATAACATTTGACAAATTATATGCGTAGACTATCCGATTATAAGAGACATCAAAGATTTCAGCATGGATAAAATCATCACTAATTATGCAATATCACAAAGCACACACTGTGAAAAGATTTTTCTCAAAATAGAATAAATTACTTCTAAGGCTAGCTAGAGAAAGACATAATCATAAGCTAATAATTGCAATTAAAATTCACTAGTTTCCAAAAAGGAACACAACATGATAAGAAACAGTCAAGTACCATACTGATCAACTGTATACGTGCTCACATGACCTGCTACATTTAAAAACAACCTGCCAAATGTCAAATCAATTTATCCATTCATTTTAAAGTTATCGAATTTGAACATTCAAGTTTTCAAAATTTCAACACCCTGTATTTCGAAAAGTAAATGTGCTAGACCCCTTAATCGCGCAAAAAAAATTATGGAAATAATAGTAAAAATTTATCCGAACAAATTCAAGTAGATCACCAGCACTGCGAATACCAGCTTTGCATAGAATTTCAATATAGCATCGGTGGTTCAGTGGTAGAATGCTGTGGCACAAGCACGCAAGCAAGGCACATAACGAAGCAACGTAACATAACGTAACGTAACGCGTACCGGTCAGATCTTTTGCGTCGCGACCCCTGGTCGCTCAAACATAACCCGACGTAAAGAACTAAAGTTCCAAAAATGTTTCCCTTTTCTATTAGGTGTCAACTACTACTACTACTACTAAATGTGCAGGCGAGCCTTGTCCTGGACAACTCAAGCCAAGGTTCCGACACTGAGGCCACTGGCGGGCCCATTGTGCCAATCCTGCTACCTAGTCATCCATGAAGCCGAGCCCTTCAATAGAGGCCACAACCTTTTTCAGTGGATGCCTGCTTGTGTCTCCAGGAGCCATGACAGTGACTCCGAAGATTCGCCTGCGTAATACAGCCCAGTGTGGACACTCTAAGAGAACATGAACTGACGTTTCATCAGTCATGCCGCAACCCCTACATAGGGAACTTTCTTCTACTCCTAGATTGTAGAGGTGCTTCCTCATACAGCAGTGCCCTGTTAGGAGTCCTGCTATCTTCCTTAGCCTACTCCTTGGTAGTTCAGTGGCTGCCCTGGCGTGTCCATCAGTCCATCCCTTCAGTAGAAGTTTGGATTGTCTAGGACCCTGCAGAGCATTCCAATGAGCGAGGTGCTGATTCCTCAGCCACTTCTTCGTCTCCTTGCGTATTCTTTGTTTTGTTAGGCCCAGGGTCGGGCCCGGGCCGCAGAAAGGAGCTGCCGCCCCTTCCGCAGCCAGTGCATCCGCCATCTCGTTGCCTTCAAAACCAGAGTGGGCTGGAATCCATTCTAGCCGCACCACGTTCCGCCTTGCAAGATTAGCAAGTAGTTCTCGACATTCGTTAGCAAGTCCTGAGTTGCTGGTATACCCACTCAGGACTTTAATTGCTGCCTGACTGTCGGAGTATATGGTTATGCGTCGATTCACATAACCTCTGTCTAGATTTATCTGCGCACATTCCAAGATAGCATATATCTCGGCCTGATATGCAGATACACCCTCACCCAATGGTACACAAACCTGTGTTCTTGGGTTCCTGGAGTAAATTCCAGCCCCTGCTCTATCACCGGAGCATGAGCCATCTGTGTACCAGACGGTCCCATCAGGCTGTGTATTCCTCTTTTTTTCCCAGGACTCTCTATCCCGTATCATGGCCCTGTATGGGGTAGCGAAGTAGTACTTACGCAGGCATTCATCAGCCGCTCGAGCCAGAACTGGAATATCTTCCAGAGGCCGGAGCTTCTTGACATGCCTGCACTCTTCCCCTCTTCGCACGTATCCCAGCCGTTTCAAGCGCAGGAAAGCCCTCCCCGCCTCAGCCTCGATCACATGGTGAAGAGGCCGAAGACCAAGGATCACCTCCATCGCAACAGTTGGTGTAGTTCTCATGCAGCCAGTTGCCCCCAAACTGACCACCCTTTGAAGGCGTGCCAGTTGCGATTTAGCCGTGACCAAGGTTACCCTCGGCCACCAGACCAGAGCCGCATATGTGAGCATAGGCAGCATAATCACTCTATAGAACCATATGATCGTTTTGGGGGTCAGTTTGTCAATGTGAGCTATAATTCCGCTTATCTTTGAAAGGAATAACTAATTATGATAGAGTCCTATTCGGAAATGTTGGAGAAAGTGTTATTCCGTTAAAAATACTGTAACTTCTATATGCTTGAACCAATTTTGAGTGAAAGATATGAACAGAAATACGATATATCACCAATACTGGCTGTTATTATTAACCTTTTAATTGATACAGGCATGTTTCCAAACCATTTAAAAACAAGAATTGTCAGGCCTATTTATAAAAAGGCTCCAAACTTGATATGAACAATTTTAGACCTCTTACTGTACAATCTGCCATGGTGAAATAGTAGAATAATGAGCTGATAAACCAACAATTTATTATTCAATACGATATAATCAGAAATCATCAACATGGATACTTACTAGGAAGATCAACAGAAAGTACATCCCCTGTGCTTTTCAATTTCATTAATTGCTATCTGGATAAAAAAAACATGTGGATGCACTTTTATTTGATCTTCCTAAGGCATTTGATTTTGTTGATTTAGAAATAATTGTTCAAAAGTTAATTGGACTGGGATTTCGTGGAAACTTTTTAAATTGGCTTAAATGGAAATGCTATCTAAGTAATTAGGTATTTTCCATATATTTCAAATCAAATAAAATATCTCGAATAACTCGAAACGACCGTGACGTCACTTCGCATATAAATACGTCTCAGTTCGTTGGCGTCATATCGATTTTTCGTTGTTGTTTGTTGTTTCAGCATTGTGTAGGAGTGAAATTGTGACGAAATCTTATAATTTGTTTTATTTTGCTTAGTAAAATAGTATTTTTGATTAGTGTTGAATAGTTAGGATGACCGCCGAAGGCTTTGTTAAAGCTTCCACGAACAATTTACCCTCTGTGGATCTGTGGGACGAATGTTTTAATTCAGCTGAAATTAGAGGTGCAAAAGCAGCAATGTAAGTATTTAATGTAAAGAATAATTATTGTCTTTTTATTATACATGTAAACGTCCCTGATAAATAGAAACAAAGCTGTTTAAAAAAACGTTTGAGGAATTGTTAAATAAACTAAATATTATAATACTTACACTTGCCTCATATTAGGTTGAATATACCTCACACCCTTTAGCATTGACAATGAACATTTGGTTTGTCAGATTCCAAGAATAAAGATGTTAGTCAATACTGACAAAAATATATGGATATTTTGTTTACTCATAATATCAATATTGTTGGTAAATTGTTAAGTATGTTTTTTCAAGTTGTATAATTGAATACATGTTTTAATAACTTTTTAGAATCTTCTAGAAAATTGCTAAACAATAATGCACAAAACACAAAAATATGTGGAACAACATCCCGTTTCATTATCATTTTTCCACCCATTAATTTAAAACGTACATAATTTTCCATGTCTTCTTCAAGCTAAATAAACATTTTATTAATGATAACATAACCTAACGTAATTTTCCTATAACTTACTTTAAAGTGGTCTTCACAACAACAAAATTCACTCTTGGATTTGGGCATATCACGTCTTGCTGCTTTAAACCATCGTTTTTTACGCTCATACTCTTGAGGCACATGAACAAATGTTTTGTTTGGTGTACTTTTAGAAGTGCTTGTACAACGGGGCACAAAACACCACTTATTCTGAGACCCGTTCACTTATGTTTTTATTCAAAAACTTAAAATTTCAGTCACTAAATTATTGTTACGCACTTTTTCGTTTATAACCACGTAATAGATATTTACGTAATTAGTTATGAAAAGAGCGATATTGTTCAACAAGCGTAATATTTGCCAAAACGAGCGCTAGCGAGCTCTGCAAATTACGCGTGTTGAACAATATCTAACTCCGCGCTTTCATAATATTCAATAAAATCTTCAATTACAATGATAATATTGAAGTGGAATCAAATGGTGTTAGAAGTATTGTTACTATTATGTATTCACCCAGAAAATCGACTTACTTTAAATAACTGTGTCCTGAATAATGTTTTCAATGTTTATAAATCTCAAAATACTATTGAATTAAAATAATGGGTTAATTGTAGTTTAAATAATGAAATAATTGTCAGTTTTGACAGTATCTACCTAATTAATAAATTATTCTTTGAAACTCATGTGGTATCTCTATGTTGAAACATAAACAGTTACATAAAGTTTTTACATAACTACTTTTCATAACTGATATATGAAGGTTATGAAAAATGTGACGTTACCTAACGTCAAGGAGTGACGTAAAGTGTCACATTTGATAGCGGAATTAGATAAATAAAATTACAACACGCACGAATCAGGTATAACACAATACTGCTGCCAGCTGCGCTGCACTGTTCATATGCGGTGTGACGTCAGACCGCCATAACCTTGGGAAATCCCGTTTTGGCGCGAATATCTAGCGTTTGAATTTTTAAATTTTTTGAAGATACTATAAGATTTATAGGTACATTAACTACCTTTTTTTCTATTTTCTAAAAAACATGAAAATACCCAATTGTTACATCACAGTCATGTCTCTTCCTCTCTGCCCCCCAAACAACAGAAAAAATTTTTAAATGGCAACTTCCCGAATCATTGAATAGGTAGAGGAGGGCCATCTGGAGTAAACACATCACAAAGGTGACCTTCTAAGGAGAATTATTGAGATGATCAATTACAAATCTCACTCCAAGAGCACGGACATGTATTGAGCAAAATGGCGGCCAATTTAAATAGCTGTCCTATGTTATGTTGAATCTAATTATTTTCGTCTATCTGTATCTGTAGAGTAGGGAGGGTGAGTGTGACCCATTGTACATCCTCCCGAGGAGTTGTCCTCCTAGGTCATTGTCCATCCTGTCCTTCTCAGGAAGGTGGACAGGTCACTGGGAGACATCTCCTTTATATCGGCAGGTGTAGGCCAAGACTCACCGAACACACACTCTCTTATTGACGATAACTCCGGACACTCGCATAAGACATGCCTGACAGTTTCATCTTCCTGTTCACACATCCTGCATAGAGGTGTGTCCACTAGCCCCATAGTATGGAGGTGTTTACTTAGTTGACAGTGACCAGTCAGAAATCCTACTGTTAAACGTAGGTTTTTCCTGCTCATCGCCAAATATTTCTTCGGCGCCAGCTTCCCAGGGTCGCCCAGGGTGATCCTGGCAAGACTGCATCCTTTGATTCCATCCCATCTCTTGAGGGATTGAGCATGGGTGTAACGTTTGGCTAGTTCCGCAATTGTCGAAGTCGTTAGGCCGTAGGTGTCACTGGGTCCTAGAATTTTCAGTCCAGCGGCTTCCCTGGCTAAAGAATCAGCAATGCGATTTCCTTTACTCCTGTCGTGCCCTTTAACCCACCTCAGGATAATGTTGTTATCTGCCGAGACGTCAGCTAAATCTTGGTGGCACTCTAGTACTAGCCTCGATATAACACGTTGTCTGTTCAAGGCTAATAGGGCTTGTCTGCTATCACTGCAGATTGTTATGTTTTTGCCAGAAATTCCTCTTCTGGTTAGTTCTTTTGTGGCAATTGAGATACCAGCCAGTTCTGTTTGAACCACGCTGGTATTGTTTCCCATTCCCCACTTAATCTTGAGGCTCAGTGCTCTCGAGTAAACTCCACAGCCTGAGCCTTCTTTCATTTTTGAACCATCTGTACCTATATATGCGTATTGCATCATCTGGCTCTGTGTTCTGTTTTATTTGAATTTTGTAGGGTTTGTTAAACAAAAACCTGGGTTCAATTGCATCGTTGGCTGCCTGCAGCAGAGGTAGCGCAGTGAGCGCTTCCTTCCATAGGCTCAACCTCAATTGGCCCATTCCTACTTCGGGGTTTACACCAGCCGTGCGCAATCGTACCATGGCCATTAACGCAACCTCCTTGACGTGTAGGTCCAGAGGGGTCAGACCAGTAATTAGTTCCATTGCTGCAGTTGGTGTTGTTCTCATGGCTCCTGTGATGTTCAAACAAGCCATTCGCTGTATTTGATATAATTTTTGGATGGCCGTTGCTTGTAGAACCTTCGGTCCCCATGCAATTGCTCCATACGTTAACATGGGTCTTATTATTGCAGTGTAGATCCAGGTGACCACACTGGGCGACAGACCCCATGTGCGTCCCACTGTACTCCGACACTGCTCATATGCCACATATGCTCTTTTTGCTCTGCTGTGTAGATGAGAGTTCCATGTTAGTTTCCTGTCGAGGGTAATACCAAGGTATTTCACCTCTTCCCAAAAGTTTAGTTTGCTTTTGAAGATTTCGGGAGGTTTCAAACCCGATAAACTTCTTTTCCTGGTGAAAAGGATCATCTCAGTCTTTCTGGGATTGATCGACAGTGAGTGTTCCTTACACCATTTTTCAATTAATTCAAGTCCATCCTGCGCTCTGTCGCACAGTGTGTTCACAAATTTGCCAGTCTGCAAGATAACTATGTCATCTGCGTATGAAATTGTGTAGAATCCATTGTTGTTGAGGTGATTAATCAGGGTGTCTTATTTATTTTCGTCTAATTTACTACAATTTTTGGAACGTTATTCCTGGTTTAAAAAAAGTAAAGCTCTAGATCTAGATTTGCTTTCTTAATATCTGAAAAAAGTTGGAGACGGGAACATCAAATACATTTAGTCTTATTTATTTTTTTCTGCTCTTTCCAAATAAGTAATTAGAATGTCAACGTATTGATTGAATTAATAAAAAAAAGAAATATAGAAAATATAAAATGATTATATTTATAAATCTAGCTTAAGCTAAAAATCACAGCCTATATACGATTCGTTATCTATGCAATACTTCACGACGGATCTCCAATACGTGTCAAGTTTTAACAATTTTGGATTGCCGATTATGATTAAAAGACATTTAGATCTTGATATGGCAACGTTCAATCTCTTAGGACTAGCTATAAATCCCAAATGATGAAGCACATCTGAAACAATATAATCTTCGCATGAGCGCACTGTGGATAAAATGACAATGTCATACTCTTGTCCTTGAAATTCTTCAATGGTGCCAACTCTTGGTAAATCAAATTCGGCATCTATTAACAGGGATCGAATTTCCTTCACCTAAAACACACAATTGCATTTTTTACTCAGTGGTAGTTTGTACTGTCTTATTTTACACAGCAAAATTACTTCATTTACACTACCCTAAAAACAGAAAATAATTATAGATCTTATGGGAAATGGATCAAAATTTAACCCTTTATAATAGTTATTTATGTATCAAGGGCGTAAAACAGGCGTTTATGGACCGCAACGTGTAAGTAAGAGCCCGAGCCGCAAGGCGAGGGCTATTAACACGTAAGGTCCATAAACGCTGTTTACGCCTGAAATACATACAATATTTTATGCACGACCGTTTTAATAGTCATTTATTAATAAATACACAAAATTTTATGCACGACCGTATTAATGATAGTTTATTAATAAACATGTTTTATTTCCTATTTTTCACCTATTGTGAGTAGGTTATTATAAATGTTTCAAGTTGGATAAATTTTATACATCATTTGTATAGTTAAAGGCCGATTCATGCAACGTGCATTATAATTACATTTTCATTACATTATAACTACACTTAAATTACATTATCACTGCCTAATCAAACCAGTTCAGGGAACGAATTAATTATGAACTGACAAGAGTGACAAGACTGGCAATTGATAAACGTCATATCATTTGAATCGTTCGTGGTTGTGCTAGAACAGGAGTTCCCAACCTTTTTTTGTCTACTGCCCACTTTAAGTATAAATTATTTTTTAACGCCCCCCTTTTTAAACATACTTAAAAACCTCTAAGTACTTATAACTGATTATTGAAACGCAACTTTATAGTATTCGGACAGAGTATCTTTTATTGAAAATAAAACAAACAGAATCAATTCTTATATAAAAACTAATGTGAAGGTTGAATCTGATGCTGTTCAATAAGTTTGTTGATATCAGGTTCCAATTTACTCAAAAACAGCCGCAAGTCGCCACGTTCGGTAACACGCAACAGCACTAAATACACGTTCACACAAATATGACGATGGGAATGCTATCAAGAATCGTTGAACAATTGACCACAATCCAGGGTACAATTGCGGGATCGGTTTTTGTAGCCAAAATTCTTGATATCCATTTTGGAACTTGATTTTTATTTCTTCGTTTGTTGTCAATTCTATAAGTTCTTCTTCCAGCTGAGGTGACATTGCTGTGTTGACATTTGAAAACGGATCCAACACCCAGTCTGGTATTTCCAAGTTTAAAATGTCCTGGTATCGTTCGGTGAAGTCAATGTGGAGGTTTTCCAAATGTTGGCAGTAGGCAAACAAGTCGTCGTTACTGCAGGATACTGATAAATTCGGAAAATTGTGAAACTCACGTCTACCCATATTCTTTTTGTGCAGAAGCAGTTTGGCTGCGAAAGCAGCAACGACATTTTTTGTTTTAATTAAATTTAGTTCATCGCCTTGCAGTTGGAGGTTCATGTCGTTGAACAATTTATACAGGTCCGTCATGTAAGCTATATAATTCTTTGATGTTATGAGCTTGTTGCGCAGTTCTGTATCTTTAGTTTCCAAGAACTCTATCACAGAGTCAAACAGGTTGTAAAATCGAATCAGACAATTGCCTCTTGACAGCCAACGAACTTCAGTATGAAGCAACAAACGGTTGAAATCTTCGTTATTAGTAACACAAAGCTGATGAAATAATCTATCATTCAAAGAGCTGCTACGGATTTTATTGACTGCTTTGATGACATATTGCAGTGATTGAAATAGTCGTTCACTTAAGTTTCTAGCAACCAAATGTTTTCTGTGAATAGCGCAATTTATAGAAAGGACATCTAGAATTTTATTTTTTAAGTACGCTATGAAGCCTTTATGGCGCCCTGTCATAGCCGGAGCGCCATCCGTAGCAACTGATATAATATTTTTCAAAGGAATCTCTTTCTCTTCACAAAACTTTTCCAATGTATTGAATATGGTTTCGCCTTTTATATCTGTCTCCAAATTTCTGGCAAACAATAGTTCTTCACGTATTTTCTCATCTTTAATAAACCTCACGTAAGATAGCAACAACGCTTCATTAGTTGGTAAAGTGGATTCATCGAGCTGAATTGAGAATTGACTAGTCCTCAGATGATTGCACCATGATTCTTCAATGTTTTCAGCCATTTCATCAATTCGTCTTTGCACAGAATTATTACTCAAAGGAATTTTTCGGATAATATCTGCGGCCGGTTTATGAAGCACAGAAGTTATTACTTCCTTTATTGCTGGCAAAATTAACTCTTCTCCGATGTTGTGTGGTTTACCTTTTTGAGCAATTAACAAAGATATATTGTACGAAGCTCGAAGTCCGTCGTCATCTTGCTTAGCAGCCACAGAAAATAGTTTTGATACACTTGGCGGAGTATTATGCTTCTTCTCTAGGTCTTGAAAATATGCTACATTCTTGTCGTTCTTATCTGGATGCATTTTATTCAAATGATCTTGCAGGCTTGAAGGCTTTATTGCTTCGTCCGAAAATGTTTTTAGACATAGAAGACACAAAGGCGACGACGGGTTTGTGGGATTTTCAATAAATCCGAATTTAATATATTCTGCAGAGTATTGCCGTCTCTTCTTTTTTACTTCCGACATTGTTTTGTTTTGAGAAATACGTATGTGTTGAAATCAAATACTGCTTATCTATTATGCGCGAAACCGCAAATGAAAATAAAATAAATTTACGTCTTTTATATAGGATTGCATAAGCAGCTGCAGCACGCACCAACAGGAATAAGACAAACGTGCATAAACTCGTTTATCTCATTCGACGCCCAATCGTACTCGACAAGCAAGAACAAGTATTATAGAACCAGCCGATTGATACAGGAATGTACAAATCGGATTATTTAACAAAAACTTGTTAAAACATGATTGCCCGCTGTCTATTATATCCAACCGAGTTTGAGCTATATCTTAATTAATATTAGTTGATGTTCACAAGATGTAGTCGAGAGTCGAGAGCTCAGTCGGTGTCTAAGAGTCTTCCTAGCTTGGTAGATGAAATTATAAATCGACCCCAAAGCCCTACTCAACGCCCCCTTTTTTTTCTGGGTCTCTTACCGCCCCCCTTTAGGCCTGCAGCGCCCACAAGGGGGCGTTATCGCCCACGTTGGGAAAGACTGTGCTAGAAGGTCGGTTATTTGCAATTATTTGGAAGTTTTGAGGTTCTCTCAGCAAAAACGTGTTGGAATATATCAGTTTCTCTACTTTTGAAAGTATTAGTGGCTGCTCGAAATAGAAGGAGACCTCGGAATGACAGCTGTAACATTTTTGGCGCATGCGATTTCATGGTTTTCAGTGTTTTCACCATAGACATAGACATTATATTATATTTCTCTATGGTTTTCAGTAAAAATATAATGTAATTATAATGTATAGTTGAAAGTAGACCAACTTCTTAATGCAATAGTGTAATTGAAATTCAATAATGTGGTTGTATGAACATCATATGGGAAACTATAGTAATTAACTTTTTCTAATGTAAATGTAGTTATAATATGATGAAAATGTAATGATAATGAACGTTGCATAGATCCGCCTTTAGTGAAATATAACAAAAATTTTTTAGTGTAAACCGTAGTTTTCCCATTCATTCACAAGTCTGCTAATTGTTTCATGAAAAATATGCCGCGAAGAAAATATAACCTCTGCATACCTGTTTGACATACGGAGTAATAATTCCTATACTGTTTGATTTGATACCAAGACGATACAATTCATTAACGTAGTAAAAAACCTGGGCTGCCTCGTGGGGATTGAACCATGATGGCGAATCAGTAGTCTGATAATTCTCGCCATCTACACCGTGAAAAACGACTTGTGAAGGTTTATCGTTAGATTTTTTGGGTAAAATTTCTTCTAGTGATTGTAAAAGTTTTGCTTCTTCACTATCTTCCGCATCAATCTGAAATATTTGAAATATATCACAATTTGACGATTCAAAGCAATTGCAACATATATATTTAACAAAAGCCATAAATTCCAATTTTACGTTATCATCAAATCCACTTTACAAAAGCTGTTAAATATAATCTGAATAGGAAAAACTATCTGATACAATTTTGGAATCGATGCACGCATCCATTTACCGAAATTTAGAAACCACTATTCAAACCATAGATTAAGAAGACTAATTTGAAAGTTCACATACAGGAAAATATATCACTCCAGGCTATGAATCTGTAACAAAAAGATTTCTTCGGAAACTTACATCAATACATCATTAAAATGTATGAGTACTGCTTATCAAACCACTATTACCCCGAGTGCTGGAAGATAGGAAGTATAATAAATATTCCAAAGCGTAACACACAGCAAACTAGAAAAAATTATAATAGCAAAGCTTGTCGAAGAAGTCAAAAGAGGTCTTGATGAGGTTTACATCCTGTGATGTAACCTCTTAAACCTCATACTAGGTCTACTGGCCATTTTTTTCAGTCATTCAGTGTTTCTAGGTCTTAACAATGCCTCTAGTCGTGGATTTAAATGAGTGTCTACGATGATCCACACCATGGACCATCTACTATTGACGGAGTATTTTCGATTTTCGTTAGATTTTGAAGCGCAGCCCCACAGCTCGCCTGCATATGTCACTCAAAAATGATTCACTCTATTCAAACGTGAAATTCAAATGAAAGAGTTTTCAACGAAACTGAAAAATAAATATAGATAATCAACATTATTTACCGTTGCAACAAGGTCATGCTTATAAAATAACATATTGTACATGTTCATGATATCAGGAAGCGCTCTGTAATTGTAGAGTAATTTTGTAACCAGTCTTGGATCAAAACCAGACGTTTGTGGAAATCCTTCAGGATCACATACATATGGAAATCTGTTGATCAATCTCTCTAAATATGATTCACTTAATCCACATGCTTCGGCAACTTTACAAAGAACTACTGGTC
Organism: Galerucella tenella; assembly: GCA_910591685.1. Lineage (NCBI taxonomy): Eukaryota > Metazoa > Arthropoda > Insecta > Coleoptera > Chrysomelidae > Galerucella > Galerucella tenella. The sequence continues at coordinate 13,921 of CAJUYH010003441.1, read as the reverse complement.
CTAACTGCATCGGATCACCTGAAACGCAAATAATAGGTACAGTTTAATAATTTCTTGGATGCGTTATTTGTGATATATTCATTAATTTGTTGATTTTTGCTGAGAAATTAAATAAAATACATTTTTGGAACGAAGTTCCTTATCGCGCGTTGTGAAAGGAGGCTAGACGGATAAAATTCTTACCAAAAGTTGTCACGACACTTTTTGATATAGGAAGCTATTTTAAAAAATTTTCACCATAGTCCGGGCGCGAACCATCAACCTACGCGTCTATATCAAGGCATTCAACACATGCTGCCATGAGCTCTCATGTGTATTAGATGCGAAGAAAGGTATTACAGGCTGCAATGGTCTCTATATTATCTATGCTGCAATGTGCGATTATATACAGATAATAATAATAAATGCTTTTTTGTATTTTTAGCAAGTACGCACTATAACCTCTCTTTATTATTGTGCTAACCAAGTCATACGCATTATAATCTCCACATTTTGTGTGTTTAGCAAGTGTACGCGTCATAATTTTAATAAATTCAAAAACAAATCATATTTTAATATTACAATTTCAGAACGTATATATATATTTATATATATATATATATATATATATATATATATATATATAAATGTTTTGGTGTGTGTATGTATATGTACAATTCCTTCACTAGTTAATCGAAAGGAACTTCGTTCCATCCGGGTGTCCCTTGACACCTCTGAAGTCTTTTTATTTTTATTTACATTCAGATTGATTCACCTAGGGGAGAAAAGTGATTATTTGAAATTAAAATTCTGCATTCAATAGATTTAATTCTTTGGAACCGCTTTAGCAAAAATTCGGACTTATTTTTGGAATCTTAAAGGTTAATTGACGAGTGTGTATAATTCGGACATAGAAAGTATGTTGATTCAAATGATAGGGTTATGGATGTTGCAATTAGGGATTTTTTACCACATCACTGTGTAATAAAGGAGGAATTGTTGTCGACAAAACTAGGGGATATATTTGATGCACCAAATCTCAAAACCATCATCTAGTAACGATGTTATGCAGAAGGGTTTTACGGTTCAATCTGAGTTGTTTCAAATTTTGTGCATATTTCGGCTACATATGAAAAACTTTTTTATTCTTAGTTTTATCAAAAAAACGTATTAGTTATAAATTAGTTGTCCAGTGGCGTGGGATACGCTGTGTGATATATTTAATCATCCAAAAAAACTATTACATCATATCAGTGCACTATTTTCTCTCGAACAAATACAGAAGGGTACGTGTGAAACATTGCAATCCTTGCAGACAATATATCAAAACATTTAGGTGCTATTCAGCATTTAAGGCCAATCTCATTACGGACTTCCAGTTCTAGATACTAATTTGAATATTTTTGGCATAAACAACAAAGTATCATCTATCAAAACCAAATTTGATTTAAATTTAAAATCTGTTCTCAATTTTTTCAAAGCAGATCTATCATGCTATATTCGACATTGCCATGTTTAACTATGAAAAAATAGAAGAACTGATTATGTAGTGATAATAATTATAAATGGGTCTTTTTATTATTAACAATATTAAAAATATGATTGAACGTTAATTTTATAATGTGCTTGTTTCCTTGGATTTATTCTATTAACATTATTTTCCAATTTATGAATATTAAAAGAGAACACTTTTCCAAATTTGTTATGGGATTCTCAAAGCTCTGGCAACGTTGTACGAAAACCATAATGACAACACCCTCCGATTACATAATTGGTGATTTTTATCGACCAGGTGACTTCTTATTGACAAGCGCGTGCGTATGTTCTTCCCTCACACTTCGTCAATTGACTGATATTGATTTATCCAGTGGTGTTCGTATTGTCAGTTACCTTTGTAATTTCAGTTTTACTTGGTAAAATAGGTACCGTACGCCATTTGTACGTTTGACAGATATACGCCATGTTTTTTCTCCCCTCTTACCGACGCCCCGTAGCTACAGATAAACTTGCCAAACTATACCTATGACTTTAAACATGTTCAATCTCCAAATTCCGTCGCACTGCACAATACAGTGATGACAAGTGTGGTGTCGTTGAATTTGTTTTTGAATGATATATCCAAAATTGTAATATTATACCGGTTGTCCCATTTAAAAAAATTATGTTTGGGTCACGTGACCCGAAATGACAGGATAAACGGAAGTCATTTTATAATAAATATAAGCATCAGTTTCGACTGTTTATACCTGCCAAATTTCATACATGTCATATGAACAGTTTTCGAGAAATTGGACTGTCAAAACGTCGTGGGACACCCTGTATTAATGTTTCGATTTTCTATGAAGATTATTTTCTAAGCCCAATATTCATAAGTTGAATAATTACTTACCTGCTAGAATGACCTGACCACAACTTTTGTCTAAAAATGAGATAGGAATCATAATATCTGGTTCTCCGGCTTGTGCTGCCTCATCCACAATAATATGTGAAAAATGTCCTTTTGGAAAGGCCATGGAAAAAAATTGTCCGGATGCACCACATGTACAAACAGTAACCCTGTGTCTGCCAAGTGTTGTTTGATCACATTCTATAAAGTTCAAATAAGATTATGTATCAGCATTATTTTTTTTTTCATGCAGCATCAATTGTGTTAGCGAAACGCGTCACTTTAAGTTTAAATATAATGTAGATTTACTATGGATCTACATCAAGTAAAAGCCTCATCTATTCAATTTTTATCTAGAAATACTTATTCCAGAAGTGAAAAATATTCTTGTACATAATTTTCCGGAAGCCGAACGATATGATATGGATGCAGAATGGCGCACCTGTACATTTTGTGTCCTTCCTTTCGGAATATTCCTTTCGAAAATATTTAATTAATTCTTGAAAAGTAAAAATTTTGACATATTTTGAATGTACATGTACAGCTTTTATCTGTAAAGAAGCTTGATAAACAAGAGTATAACAAAAAGATATTCTTAAATTTTTATCAAAAATTACAAAAATAACAAGCTTTATTTTAGAGGTCAACCCGTACAAAGGGGTCTCACAGACACTCCCTTACTTTAACTCGAAATAATTTACGCGTACGTTCACCTATATCGCTCAAAATCATCAAGCGCACTGCTGTAGGCCCAACTTAAAAGTAGATGGAACGTCAGAATGATATAGGAACAAGTGGGGGAGCGGGTGAGCGTGACTTGTTGATAAGTGTCTCACAGACCCCATGATACGGGTTACGGGTTAAGTCTAATAATACCTTTATTTAAAATAAAATACCTACCCATACGAATTCCATTATTCTCAAAATTAGAAACTGAAGTATCGTCTTTAGCTAATGATGCAGTTGCACAATAAGGAACCAGTTGAAAAGGAATGGTGTTATTTGTAGCATAGTTGTATGAAATAACTCTAACAAGGTCTCCAGGCTTCAATACTCCTGAGTCAATTAATTTCAAAGCTATTAAATCAGCTGCACTATTAGATGGTGCTGCGATAAGTAACCTAGATGATGGGAGTAGTCTTAAGATTTGTAAGACAGTTTCTATCAGAGTAACTGTCTTTCCAGTACCAGGAGGTCCAAATATTACATATGGGAGAGGTCTAGCTTTACCCCATAGTATATTTATGACAGCATCTTTCTGGTTACTGTTTAGTTTTTTGTTGTACCATTCCAATTTGAGTTCAGATGTATTATTTTTTTGTGAAGTTTCATTTAGCAAAGAATATTGTTTATTTTTTTGCATTTTATTCGAAATCATTTCAATTTTACTTTTTGTCCAAGTATTTGATGTTAATGAATTTTCAATGGAAAACTCAACTTGATGATCTTTTTCAAGAATTCTGTTTGGGAATAATACCTCCTGTCCTAGATTTGTTACTGCTAAATGAATGGCATGATGCAGCTTGCGATAGTTACTTCTAGATGGAATTATCTTAATAGAATAGTCTTCCCCATCATAACTATCATGAAACAGTTGGTTGAATTTGAGGTAAATATGCTTTGTTCCTATTTTATGTATATAACCCTCATAATCTATAGTTTTTTTGTTAATTGCATCATTGGCAATTATTTTATCCCCTACAATAAGTGATGGTCGACGTTCTGATAAATTTTCAACTTCCAACATTAAATATTCCCCATTTCTTATGAAGCATGCTTTACTCTGATCATATTTCTGTATTTGTATCAAGTTGGATATTTCATCTAGATGCAATAGAGTATGGAATTTATCTTCATAATTTAAATGTGAAAGATTTGTGATTAGACAAGGTTTGAGCCTTTGTAACTGATCTATAGTACAATTGGTATTTTTTGTATCCACTTTTGTAATTTCATTGATTAATCTTTGAGGTACATTATAATTGGGAATTTGAAACTTTGTGAAACGTGGTCCAGCTTTTGATTGACCTCTTATTATTTCATTGCCTGATTGTTCAAGTGGTCTTAGTTTGTTATATTCATAAGCTATTTTTTGATTATAGTGATTTATTGATACAATTATATTGCAATATTTACTCATGGTAAACTCTCCAAAGTCGAGTGTAAAAAATTCTTTGACATGTCCCACATTTTTAGCAATACAGTTACAAATAATATTATGTATGCTATCAGGTAATAATTCAATATTTTTATTGTACTTCAAAATTTTACATTGTCCATTATTATCAATAAAATTAGCAGAAATTATTTTGAATGTACTTTTGGAACTATTCAAAACACTAATTTCAAAATTTTTTGTGTCACCCAATTTTTCAAAATGTAGATTAATGTCTAATACTGTCAATCCTGGATGAGTATTATTGCAATCGATTATATTTACAGATGGGTGGTTCAGTTTATCCTGATTATTAGATAAGTTTTCTGGTAAAATTTTTATTGCTCTCCAACAACATCTATTTTGTTGACTCTCTATTATCTCAGCTACAATTTTATCTCCTAGCATAGGTTCATATCCTGAAGACAGGGATGATTTGTCAAAAAATATTTTATTGTTAATGGTTCCTGTTTCTTCATTTTTTTTCCAACTAGTTACTTTTCCATTCTCAATGTGTAATCTAAGTGGAGATATCTTATTTATTTCTATAATATTCCCAGTTAAATCAAGAATTTTTTCATTCACAATACATTTCACATCTAATTCCAACCAATCACCTGGTATAGGTAAAAATTCTAATGAGGCACTGTCTAAATTCAGTGCAAAATCATTTGTGAGAATTAACTGTCGTCTTTCTCTACTCACAACTTGGCAAATAATGATTCTGTTATTCCATAGCGAATCAGATAGAGCTTCTGATGAATCCCATTCATCCAATACTTCTACATTAGAAACTTGATCAATATTACTTGAGGAAAACAAGTTGAATTTTACTTTGGATCCTATCAAAAATCTTACTTCGGTTTTTGTAAATGTATAAGAATCATCTATTATATATTGATCGTTTTTTATATCGGTAATCGTGCCAGTTTTACTAGAAACCAAATTGTTTGGCGTATTTAAAAAGGACTCATTTTCTATTTCCTTTTCATCTTCATGGTGCAAAATTTGACAAGCATTTGCCAAACTTAACTCTTGATCAAATTTATTATAACCATATAATACCGAGATATAATTACCCATTTATTCTTATAACGAAATCAAAATGTACTTAAATGAAAAATTAACCTATCACAACACCACCGAATGATCGGAACCATTATTATTATTATTATTATTATTATAAATTTTTTCTCTATGATCCGAGATGTTCCGATACTACCGATACGTTATTTCTATTCCGATACCGAATACTTTCATATCGATATCCTCTGATTTGTAGTCATGGCCATCGTAGGTGGCCATGTCCAATCCATCCAAACTTGGGTACTGGGACTCTGCACACTATAGAATTCTACCGGTCGCTTTTTATTCTCCAAATCAAACCACAATAGTGGATGTAGCTTTTTTATCTATGGATGTAGCATCGGTGAATGGGAAGAAAAAATCACAGTGAGAACAAAAAAAGAGTGCGCACATCATGGCCACCCTGTAGGTGGCCATGCGCACATTACCAGTGTGAGCTGAGACTAAAGAGATCTCAGTCATGCGCGAAGTGAGTCAATATTTGACAGGTGTTCTGTCATTCAATATTATATTTCTCTAGTGTTCTGTGTTATATCTTACTTTTCGATTTCGATTTTTCATCACATCACCACACCATCACTGGCATCACATTCAATATTCATCCGTGTAACACCTTGACCATTTCTGATGAATTTAGTGATGTGAATTTGAACTACCTTTGTTATAAATACCAAAAGGAAAGAATCCACATATTTTATGTAAGTAATTTGAAATAATTATGCTCCATCGTTTCATATTTATATTAATTTGCTTAATGTTTATATGGATAAATATCACGAAACAGCCATTTTAGATTATTTCTGTCATGGAAACTTCCAAATTACAAACTAATATTACAAAATTTTCAATATTATTATAGTCGACCATATTATTTATTATAGTGAAAGCTATTTTCATTTGAATCACTAGTTTGAGGGTAAAGTTTTAATTACAGCCCAAATTATTTTGATATTTGTCATTTAATTTTTCAGAATAAATAAAAATTGAAAGTGATCTTATCTTTATGAAATGCAGGGCCAGCGGATTGTAGTGAACGCTCAAAATCAAATAAATTCTCCTAACAAGGGATTTTCACTTGGAAGCCCGCTAATATTGAAAATGAATGATTCTATTCCAATGTCATCAGTTGGTAAGTACCTATCTAAAGTTTTTACTCACAGTAATAATTAAATTTTGAAATTAAGTCACACTAGCAAATTGTTTGTGTAAAAGTGTCTAACGCCGATTTCTGTAGTTACTCAAAATGAAATATTGTAGCAATGATTTGTGGTCTACAAAAATGTTTGTCATACGTGCATTTAAATCATAATTGGAAATAGTGTAATCACTCACAGACTTATTCATAGTCAATGCATTGAGAAGATGTTCGAGGCCAGGGTACGGCGCACAAGGTGTTCAGAGGGATGTTTCCCCACGCAAAATTCTGATTAAGTGGCCCCAAAAACCCCTTATAACGATTTTCGGTCCACCTTTTTCGATTTTCTTTGGAAAACCCTCGGAGACGATGTTCAAGCGCAGGTGGCGGTGCACCAGGTGGTGGAAGAGTCGTTTTCGACGTTAAATCGTGATTTCGCGCCTCAAAAAACATACCTCCAATAATTTCCGGGCTGTTTTTGTCGATATTGTCGAGAAAGTTCTCGGGGATGATGTCCAGGTCGAGGTTCGGGGGCACCAGGTGTCCGGGGGGTGTTCGCCGATGCCATATTTGAATTCAGCCAACCGAAAAACCCCCGGGCGCGGAGTTTTTTTCGTTCCCCTCGTGATTTCTTGGAGAGTCCCACGGAGACGAGGTTCATCGGCGTTCCTGAGCCCCAGGTGTCCGGGGAGTCAATTTCAACATCATAATCGTGATCAGCGACCTCGAAAACCCCCGGGTACCCGATTTGAGCCAGTTCTGACTCTTATTTACAGAGTTTTTACGTTTATGCATTTTTGACTGCAGCGATGCAATTCCCGATTTGTAATGGGAACAAAGTAGGTACATTTTTTACAAATAATTTTCCGAAGCGAATGCAAAAAACCGCATTCCGATCCGTCTTTAGGGAAGAAATTCCGAACTTTGAGCATTTTTTGTGCTTTATCCGCTCGACTATAGTACGTGAACCAAAATCCGCTTGGACCGCTTGGCTACCTACATGTTGCGGAGCTTTCATATTTCTAATAAAATTTTCGTTATGTGAACTTGAACGTGAGGACGTAGGGAAACAACAAAATATGCAAAGCATAATTGTGCAAGGTCGAATTTGGTAGATGCCCCTTAAAAGTGGCACTTTTCTCCCTAGTACTACTAATATCTATTGCCCAATAAAACTAAAAATTATATGAATGGTTGTTGGGTTTTTAACTATTCAGTATACTCAGTATTTATATACTGCTTTTAGTATTTTGACGTATATTTTTATTAAGGAATGTTTTTTGCCGATAAAGTAAATTTGTATTTTACATTGCAGGATTATTAGAACTTGCTCACCGAGAGTATCAAGCTGGAGATTATGAGAACGCTGAAAGACATTGTATGCAATTATGGAGACAGGATCAAACAAATACAGGCGTATTGTTACTGTTGTCCAGTATACATTTCCAGTGTAGAAGATTAGAAAAATCGGCTCAGTTCAGTACTTTGGCGATTAAACAAAATCCACTATTGGCCGAAGCTTATAGGTAAGAATTCAACAGTAATATTTTAAGTGCAAGTCAATTTCCTGAAAATCATGCATGAAGGTTTGCTGTCCTAGAAACATATTGTAGAGATACCACTTTTTGGTTAAGTAACAATAAAAATTAAGCTATGAAATCAAACAATTTTATTTTGTTAAATCTACATTTTAATTTAAACATAAAGCGACGCGTTTCGCTAACACAGTAGCTTTTTCAAACGAATGAAGGTATAATGAGAAACTTTCTATTTATACAGTGCCTTAATACTAAATTATAGGGATATTTAACAATAAAATTATAAACTATTTACAAGGAAATGAAATGAATTTGTCTAAATATGGGATTAACTAAAGTATTTAACAAGTTTACCTGGAAACTCATTCACAACAATCCTACAGGAAACTTTCTAGGTAAAAAGGTTTAATAAGGGAGAATTTTTAATATCAAGTTTGTCGTTAAAAATATTATCTGAATATTTTTTTTTTATTTATCTCTAGGGCTTCTAAAATATTTAATTTGAAGGATTTAGTTTCTATATGCAAAATTTTATATTATGAATTGTAATGTCTGTATGTGATGGTTTGTGAAATATAGAAAAGTCATGTCTATTATTTATATTTGAAATTGTAAGATCTAGAAAGTTTATGGACTTATTTTGTTCAATTTCTACTGTAAATTTGATATTTTCATGTATTGAGTTAATGTGAGTAATGAAGTTATCTAATTGTCTCGTAGTACCAGTGAAGCAGGCTAAAATGTCATCTACATATCGGTGCCAGTAAACAAATTTTTTACTAAGGGGGTGTTTATGAATTTTATTTTTTCACTTTTATCCATGAAAATTTCTGATAATAGGGGACTGAGAGGGTTGCCCATAATCAAACCCTCTTTACTGCTATAAACCTTTCCGTTGAAATGAAAATAATTTTGATTTAAACAAACTCTTAATAAATTTATAATATCAGTCTGAATTATGGGATTAGTATTATTGTAAGTGAGCAAGTTATCAACAAGAGTGATAGTTTCATCAGGAGGTATACAAGGGAATAGATTTGTTACATCGAAAGATATGAATTTAGACAAGTGAGTTAGTTTTATATCTTGAATATTATTAATTAGTTCTGTTGAGTTTTTAATTGAAAATTGAGGTTTGAATGAACAATATTTGGAAATTATATCTATTAGAAATTTTGAGATTTTAAATGACGGTGCTGTGAAAAAAGAAACAACCGGTCTAATTGGGTACCCTTCTTTATGAAGTTTGATTAATGAATAGAGTTCAGGGTGTTGTGGATTTGGTAAAAATAATTTGTGTTTTTCTTTGTCGCTTATTATCGATTTGGAGTTATTTACCGCTAATTTTATTTCCTTCTGAAATTTAATAGTAGGATCTTTTTTAAGAATCTCAAAATTTCCAGCCTGTATGAAATTGTTTGTCTTTGATATATAATCTTCTTTAGGTAATACTAGAACCGTATTTCCTTTATCTGCTTTAGTAAAAATTAGGTTATTTGAATTTGATTTTTGTTGAATTGTCTTGACAACTGATAACTCAAAATTGGGTTTGTTATATTTGAAAAATTCTTTTTTAATAATATCAGAAGCTTTATGTTTTAGATTAGTTATTTTGAAAATTATACAAATTGATTTCTGTTTCTATACCTAGTTTATTGAAGTTATCAAATGAACATGTGGGTTGAATATTATGTTTAAAACCTTTTTGTAATAATTGAACTTCTTTATTTGAAAGATTGACAAATCTGTGAAAAAATTTATGTTTTGAAAATTTGGATTGTGGGTTTTTTGTTACTGGTTTATTATTGAATAGTGATTTTAATTTACGTTTTTTTACTTGGTACTTTTTGTGAATAATTAATTTAATTTTATATCTTATATCCTGATCTAAAATGTCAAACTCTATGTACTCTATTTTGTAACAAGTTACGAACAGTAGGTTTTGATAACCGAAAACGATTTTGACACTTTCTCTTTGAATAATTTTTTATTCTTCTCAAATAAATCTCTTCGTCATCGAGTGATGAACTAGAGCTGGAAGAACTATCAAGCATGTTCATCATTTTTTCGTGAAGTAGGTATTCAGCCTCGTTGTCAAAAAATATGGAGAAAACTAGGTTATGTCTGCTTTAAAGCCACTTTATCTTCTCTAAAGTTTAGAAATTCGCACTTTAAGTTAAAGGAAACTTTAGGCACTACTTTATCTTAAAGTACGATTATTTAAAGGCACTTTAAGTTGATTATGAAACTGGGCCTAAGTTGGAAATATTCATTAAATACGAAACAGAAAATTCTGTACTTATCGTGGAATAAAAATAATAAATTAGAGGTCTTGAAAAAAACCGATTTTATAGAATTTATCTGAATGCAAATGATGGAACGATTTGAACAAAACTCGATGTATCAAAATAATGACAATTGTCAAAAGAGGTCAAAAAAAAATTCTTATGAATACAACCGATTAATCGTTTTTGGTGCTATCTCTTTTCTACATTTGGAAGTAATAATTAGAGTTACATAAGAACGTATGTCATTGCTTAAAAGACAAGTGTACGTATATTGTATGATGTAATTTTACTGTCAGTAGAAAAGGATGAGGTATATAAAGTTTGTGCTTACTACTGTTTATAGTTAGTGACGTCAGGGTAAAGGTCAATTTTTTCTACTGTATTTGCATATTCTTAGGTATTTTATGTTGCTTTCTTAACAATTTGCAAAAAGTCAATCGTACCTGTCATTTTCGAATTATTTTTCGATATCATGAAATTTTTTACCTAATTGATTGGACTACTAGCTTTTTGCCGATTTTATTGTTGATTTTTCCCCTAGTTCTAGAACGATCAGTATGCGAAATATTTCTCTTATCGCATAACTATGTTTGTAATATTGTTTACAATTCTATTGTGTAACTTGTTGGCAGGTCTTTATATATACACACATTTATGTTACCGTATTCCAACGCTATTATTTTATGTATCTAATGGATTGGTTTTGTTGCAGCAATCTTGGAAATGTGTATAAAGAAAGAGGACAACTTCAGGAAGCTTTAGAAAACTACCGGCATGCTGTCAGGCTAAAGCCAGATTTTATTGATGGTTATATTAATTTAGCTGCAGCTTTAGTAGCTGCTGGTGATATGGAACAAGCAGTGCAGGCATACATAACAGCTTTACAATATAAACCAGTTAGTATTGATACAGTTAATTATAACTCATCCCCTTATTATTATTATTTTAAAAAGAATTGCTACAAACGAGATAAAACGTAGTTTTTTCCCTGATATCTCAATAATAGACCAGGGTCGATAATTTTTGAAACAAAAAAAAATAATAGTAGGATGAAACCCATTAGAGAAGGAGGGGAATATGATATAATTGAGGAAAAAAATAAATTACGGGCGATTCGAGTTCGGGAAGTGGGAGGGGGTGAGTTTAAGGGTAAAAAATGGTTTATCTCGATTTCAGGCAAAACTACAAGTCCTACGGAAAAAAGTTGAATGGCAAAGTTGTGAGTTATAAAAAGCTCTACAACTTTTGTATTCACAATTTTCACACATAACCTTAAAATTTATGTGAAAAACTCAATTAACCAAGTTTTTGGCTTTTTATTTTTATTTTTTTTTAAAAAGTATCTTAGTTTCGAAATTTCGTGAAAACTTACCTTATTAGGTCCCAAATACACTGTAATTTATTTGATTTGAAATACTTTACTTGTATCTCTCTTAATATCAACATGTTATTCAGGCTAATAGTTGGTTTGAATCGCAATATTTTGAAGTGAAGATTGTACTGTACTTCTATGTGCAATTACTTATGGACCACCCTGTGTAGGAAGAAGCTCTTCCCCTTTTTATGAAAATGGGTATACTTATATGGATTACAAGTTATGGCAAATTCATAGAAAATATTTTTACACACATGACACTTCAAGTTATACCGTATTTTGTTGTTTGAAATAGAACACTCTGTACGTTATCAACTTTTCGATTTCTACGTTGTATTTTAATACCACTTTGTGTTTAATACTCTATCAACTTTTCGAGATATTAATTTTTTTTCAAAGAAAACTAGAAAATTGACAGGTGCAGACCTTTTTCATTAAAAATTTTAGGCGAACAACTCCAATGCCAAGTGTTTACAACACGTCGTTTCACAGTTAAACAAGCAGTAAATTCCAAGATAGTGATTTCAAAACAAAGTTTGTTTAATGATCGAATCATAAAACCGTTGAAATAACAAAATATTTATTTTTCGACGACCGTGTGGAAAAGTTCAAAATTATTTCACTTCTCCGCACGCAAGCGATTAGCTATTGTGTTTTGTATGACGATTATTTTTTACGTTTCGATAAAATTTCCTCGTTTATTGTGTTAATAACTAATGATTACAAGAAAATTAACCAAAAGATGACCAATAAACTGATTAGCTTGTTTATAATTAATAGGATATTGTATACCTAGGTGGTAAAGTGACATTTTTCAGGCTGAAAGAAGATATGGACCACTTCTTGAGGCATGGAAAAGCACTTTACTGCCATGGTTTACACATAATTTTTTATCCTACACAATATTTGTTGGTAATATTTCATATAGAAATTGTATTTACCCACACTCAACGCTTACACATTACATTACAGTAAAAGCTCTTTATTCGCAGGGTATATGTTCCATAAATATGCCGCGAATACGGCAATTTATATGGGATTATAGGGGATACGTTTCTAGGTGACGAAATAAAAAAAAAACAAATATATTAAAAAATTATTTAATTGAAGTTTCTGAACATTTTAATTAATTATCTTAAGGCTTAGGCAATGGTTTGAAGAATTTTGTAATTTTTTCTTGCTTGGCAGTTTTCAAAAGCTCCTTCTATTCAGACTGATACACAGCAGTCGCTTTAGCAATTTGCCTCTTAAAAATAAGACTTCGTTCCATAGACAGATCAATTGTTTTTATCCTGTTTGTTTACATTCTTAAAAACACTGACCGCGGCGAAGGCGGCTTTTGTCAAAGGCCTCGGTGATATAGTCTATATAGAAAGGACAAGGAGTAATAAATCATTCATTTAAGTAGATTTCATAGACGTACCAAAATATATTTTAAGAGGGTATACCGTAAGGTACATTTTGTATTGAACGAATGAGTTGCTAAGGAAGGCAGGCATTCGTGGAAGGTTTGTCGTTAGGTTTGCAGCCACCATCTGGAAAAGGAAAAAGACTTATCATTGTCCATGTTGGAAGTTCTGAAGGTTTTGTTGATGGTGGATTATTAACTTTTATTTCAAAACGCACGGGGGACTATCACGAAGATATGAATAGGGATGTCTTCGAGGAATGGTTTGTTCAAATGTTGGATCTGATTCCAAAAGGGACTGTTATTGTTATGGACAACGCAAGTTACCATTTACGGTTACGAGAAGCATTGCCCACAAGTCGTTGGCGTAAAGCAGAGCTTTTAGAGTGGCTTATTTCGAAAAATATTAATTTTCCAAAAGATCCACTAAGGAAAGAACTTTACAGAATTGCAAAAATGAACAAGAATAAATACAAGAAGAAGAAATGTCTTCTTCTCGTGGTATATCAGTTCTTCGACTTCCACCTTATCATTGTGAACTTAATCCAATAGAATTAATATGGGCTCAGGT
>CAJUYH010003440.1:0-32575 GCA_910591685.1 Galerucella tenella | reverse complement strand
GGTAGGATTGCTGATAGCCTTCAGCAATGCCTGGCTATCAGTGAATTGACTTGGGAATCACACATAAAAGTAGTTTGTTTTAAATTGAGCACATACTGTTATATAATGAGAAATCTGAGACATACAGTTTCATTCAATGTATTGATATTATTATATTTTGGTCTAGTGCAGTCAGTATTGCAATATGGTCTAATATTTTGGGGTTCATCTGCTCATTTAGATAAAGCTTTTGAAACAAAAAACGGATCATAAGAACTATGTTTAATGTTCATCCATCTACTAGTTGCAATGTTGCAAACAATTATTCGTCAACTCACAAATTTTGACATTGCCCAGTCTATATATTATATTGAGAGTAATTCTTTACATTCACAACAATTTAAAAGGGTTTGAGAGAAATAAAGAGTTACATTCTCATAATACTAGGTTAAAAACGGATCTGCACCGGGCCTTCTCAAGGCTACAAATTGGGCAAAATTCACCTGATTATACAGGGTGATCCTTAAGTAATTGTAGCCTTAATAAAATGTTGATGTTAAGAGAGATACAGGGTGTTGAACATGAAATTTTAATTTTCGTTTTTTACAATAACTTTAACGCTTTTTGTCGTATATGCACAAAAATTTGGGGTTGGGAGTTTTTTGATATGAGAAATCATAGTTTTGTAGAGGGCGCCACATAGACCACGTATGCGGCATAAATGTGCGCAAAACTTTTTTGCCTTTCACATTAGCGCTACTTTTGTAAAAAAATAATTAAAGCCACATCATTACAACAACTGAAAGGTATACTTGTTAGAATCCCCAAATCTTAACGGTTTTAGAGATAATCACATTTTAGTGATTAACTGCATGATTATTATTCGATGAAATTACGATCGAAAAATGTAGTGCGTACGATAATTATTTTTTCTCCGATTGGCACCAAATATAAATTTTGCTGACACATATCAATCAGCAAAGTATTACTTTTCCTGCCTAGGCAGCAAAGTGATTATACTCAATTGGAATAAAACACTTGACGTAAACATTTATTAGCAATTATTACATAACGCTTTTAACAAGAATTTAAAAACATATGTTTAGTTTTTATTAACATTGATGGTAAAATTACTACAAATTTGAACGAATAGGCCACCTTTTCTTTCCTCAGATAATTTGCAAATACAATATCCTCCTATATCATTATGAACAATCGGAGAAAAAATTATATGTTCAACTCGGCAGCAAAGTAGATTGACTGCCTTAGCTGAATTCCTACGCTCGGCTATGAATTCAGCCTCGGCAGTCAATCTACTACTTTGCTGCATAGTTAAACAAATAACTATTTTTTAGTATTAAGATGCACAGTATCAGGGTACAGTAGCAGTTAACATGAAAAATATGTATGGTACTTTTAATATTAAAATTCTCAAGATAATGAATGAAATATTCAGTCAGAATAGTTGCGTTACAAGATTACTTCAAAAATAATGTATTGTTTTAACTGTATGTACTCTACAAATGTATGAAGGTCAGTTAGTTGTTCTAACTAACCGAATTTAGATTCATATTACCTTTATATATCAGATCGGGTATAAAATTAAATAGTAAATAATTTCCTTAGATGAACGGTGACGCTTATGGTTTACTACCTGACTAGCATCTGTGACCTTTTCGCGTGCTGTCAGACAATAAGAAACAGATAGATGCAGCACTGGCATTATCATTATGCGCACCTAATACTTTTAACATATCAACATATTCTCGATTGGAATAATAACGTTCCATTTTTAAAACAAATAACCGTATGAAATTATACTTATACTTATTATGACAAAAGTTGACAGAACTAATAATTAACATTTAACATTACCACAGCAACCTATGCTACTCATTTGTTTTTAGCTGACTTCGTTTTTAATAAAGTGTAAACATTGAATGTTAGATCACATGTCATTGATAGATAACGAGCTTAAAATGGCGACTATCAGACATGCGCACTCAGGAAATGAATTGTAAAGTAGCACAAGCTTCGCTTTTTCTTGGGATGGTGTATTCTGTGCACTGGATGCTTCTGTGCAAATGGCAGATCAGCATTTGACAATCTCCCGCCTACGTCATCTCTATGGTTTGAATTATGTAAAAAACGGAGACAGAATGCAACTATATACTTTGGCAAGTTTATCTGAAACCGTGAAAGGAATGCAGTCGAAAACATTCGACATTGCCATACGTTGTATCTTTTGAAAATCTGAAAACTTATTGAAAATACTTAACATATAATTTTCGGTAGAGGTTGTACTCAACAATTTTTCGTTCCTCAGGAACTTTTTGAACATTATTGACGTTTGACTGAAATAAGTTTATATTAAAATTAACATTTTTCAAGTGTAAGGGACCTTGCCACCACATATCATTAGAAATGAGCTCTTACTTCTTACGCCATCATACCTCTAGATACATAATCAGCTGGATTTTGTTTGGTAGGAATGTACCTCCAGGTGTGCAAAGATGTTAGCTCTTGAACTAAAGAAACTCTATTTGCGACGAATATATTCCATCTACTTGGATGTGATTCTAGCCATGCTAACGAAATTTGGGAATTGGTCCAAAAATTAACGCTGGCTATTTGAAAGTTATTTTTAAATGTATCTAAAATACGATGGGTGGTCTTTGCTGACAATGCGCATAATTCCAATTTTGGAAGAGAAATTGTTCGCAAAGGACAAACTCTAGATTTGGCACAAATAAGATGACAAGAAACACTGTTGTTTTCATAAACAGTTTTTAAATATATACAACACCCGTATGCCCTTAAGCTTGCATCTGAGTAAGAATGAATCTCAATTCGCTTGATATTCCGATTATTAATTAAACATCGTGGAATTTTTAAATCTGATAATTCAAGAATGTTTGTGGACAATTTAATCCATTCGTTACGCAATTCTAAATTTAAGCAGTCGTCCCAGTTTAAATTAGATAACTAAAGATTCTGCATAAAAATTTTGGCCGTTATGACAATTGGAGCAACAAGCCCCAACGGATCGTAGATCTCAGGAGCGCTCTGTAACTCGTTTCGGAGAGAAATCGGTATCGGTAAGACTCAGTTATCGACAGCCGTCGGTAAGTCGCATGTGCGGCATTCTTTATACCTTTTCACCGACCGATATCGCGAATTCGAGTCGATGAGAATCGGTTTGTCTACCGTGATCTAATGAGTCCCACGGTAACCGTTATCGATTTTCGTTGAAAGGAAATTTTCATTATTTGTTGATGTTTGGCTGGAATTGCGGATTATTTAAGTGACTTTTTAATATTTAAAGAGTAACTATATTGTGTATAGTGTCTAATCTAGTATTTTATAAGTCGTTCCCATCTTTTCAACAACATTTTCCTGCAGCAAAATTTGAATGGCTCTCCTTGTACTGAATCAAATGATCCCTCTGAGCGGTATTATAACGCTTAGATTTGATAGAACAAGAAACTCCTTTAAAATAATTAATATCTGTACTTATCCTATCTTTGAGACTATATATAAATGTTAACGCCAGATCAATTCTTCAATGCTAGTTGACTCTAAATTTCGAGTTTTTGAGGTTGTTATTGTTAATATAAACATGAATTGCATCGTTCATGATAACATATAAAAGATAGGTCACTATCACTATCTATTATCTAATTATATGACCAACTAAACCAAAATATAACCTCTAATCTTCTTCTTCTTTATCCTTTATTGGGTAATATCACAAGGGATAATTTGCTCTAATCTTCAACGTGCACTTTTGTTTGCTTACAAATTTAACAGTTTCCCTCATCGCTCATTGGCCACATGTACCGAATCGAGTGACGTCACTTCTATGCCGATAATTTTTGGTTGCAATTCCGAGCGTCAAAAACCGTGGCATACAGAATAGCGTTATATTAGTCCCGTCGGCCGCGCAACCGATGGCTGTTGTTAACATACCGATACCGACGACTGTCAATGCCGCGTACAGAATAGCGCTCCAGCTATGATAGCTAAAACATTTCTTTTTGTGACTGGATTTACATTTATGCTCTTGGGCAAAGAAATGGAGAAGTGATCTAATTTTGGCTCCTAAAAAACACCCAGTACTTTATTGGAGTTACTCTCGGAATTTATAGAAGTAGTTTTTAAGTTCAGTTTCTGAGGTAAAATTACGCATAAACTTCATGGAATTTGAACACCATTCATGCAGTGTAAATTGGCCTAAATTAAGTAATTTTATTAATTGGGTTTTTAGTTCACAGAGCTGCTCAAACGAGTCAGCTCCCGCCAAAACATCATCAACGTATGTTAGAGTCTTAATGGCTATATAGTTTGGCAAGTTTATCTGAAGCTATGCGGCATCGGTAAGAGGCGAGGAAAAACATGGCGCCTATCTGTCAAACGTACAAATGGCGTACGGTACCTATTTTACCAAGGAAAACTGAAAATACAAAGGTAACTGACAATACCAACGCCACTGGATAAATCAATATCAGTCATTTGATGAAGTGAGAGGGAAGATCTCACGCACGCGCTTGCCAATAAGAAGTCAGCTGGTCGATACAAATCACCAATTATGTAATTCGGAGGGTGTGGTCATTATGGTTTTCGTACAAACAAAGCTGCCAGAGCTTCAAAAAGCCCCTAACAAATTTGGAAAAGTGTTCATCTTTAAATATTCATAAATTGAAAAAATAATGTTAATAGAATAAATCCAAGGAAACAAGCACATTATAAAATTAACGTTTAATCATATTTTTAATATTGTTAATAATAAAAAGACCCATTTATAATTATGATCACTACATAGTTAGCACTTCAGTTTTTTCATAGTTAAACGTGGCAATGTCGAATGTTTTCGACTGCATTCCTTTCACGATTTCAGCTAAACTTACCAAAGTATAGATGCCAACGAAAATTCCTCTTTATACATGTCTGCCAATTCAGCGAGACAACGAGTGGCTACCTAAGGTGCAAAGTTTGTTCCGTAGCTAACAGTAACAGTAACAAATATGCCGGTACATCTCTTAGATGTCTGCAACAACTGCAAAAAGATAAACTCTGGAGCGACACAAAATGTCCAATAATTCTGGCTGAACAACTAGCCCTTTTAGACAAATGTCATTTAATGAATATCCTGAGGTGGTTTTCAGAGAAAGCGTCGAAGACAACTTTGGGACGTGTTGTAGTTTTATCATTACGAATCACACAATGGTGAGGTATGAAATATTTGTGGTTATTGTGAATATTTTTAAAATCAAGGGGAATATACCGTGCATGGCCTAAGTTGATATATTCTCTAATAAACTCTGAATATTGGTAAAATAATGATTTATTTTGATGCAATATTTTCTCTAATGGAAGAAAACGTATTTTGGCATATGAAAAAGATTCGCCTAGTTTAGAACTCTCGACGGGTGATTTAAATGGGATATCCACTTGGAATCTACCATTTTCTAAAATTTTTCTAGTATTCTTAAATATTTGTTCAGAAAGTTCATCCTCACTTGATAAAATATGTCCTTGTGGCACATCTTCAACTGCCCAGAATTTCTGCAGCAATTTATCGATTTGATTGAAATTAATAAATAAAGAATGCGAGGGAACTTGTTCACATGAAATAAAATTTGACAAGATTGTTGAGGATAGGACACCTCCTACCAACTCCCAACTCCCCCCAACCAAGGTGGGTATTTTGTAAAATGGGTAAGTTGTCCCCAAGGTTAATCAAACCAGGTAAAAGTAATGAATAATAAACATCTGCTCCCAATAATAAATCTACATTATCTGGAACATCAAAATTTGAGTCAGCCAAGACAATACTACAAGGGATTTCTAATCGATTTGTTTGTATAGGAAATTGAGGCAACTTGGAGGAAATAAAATTTGTTACTGAACAATTTACTTCAAATATTTTATTGGAACTTTAGTTCTTTACGCCAGGTTATGTTTGAGCGACCAGGGGTCGCGATGCAAAAGATCTGACCGTTACACGTTACGTTACGCTACGTTATGTTACGTTGCTTCGTTATGTGCCTTGCTTGCGTGCTTGTGCCTCCTTAGTCTCTCTCTCGTTTACGAAGCAGCGATTCATAATAATATGCTCCTACCGGGATTCGAACCCGGGCCGCCCGCGTGCAATGCGAGCATTCTAACCACTGAACCACCGATGCTATATTGAAATTCTATGCAGTGCTGGTGATCTACTTGAATTTGTTCGGATACATTTTTACTATTATTTCCATAATTTTTTTTGCGCGATTAAGTGGTCTAGCACATTTACTTTTCGAAATACAGGGTGTTGAAATTTTGAATGTTTTAATTCGATAACTTTAAAATGGATGGATAAACTGATCTGACATTTGGCAGGTTGTTTTAAAATGTATAAGGGCATATTTTGAAAGAAATTGTAGTTTGTGCAACTAGTGTGGATATGATGGCCATATCGCACGAGTGCTCAATCGTTCAAGTGCGATATGGACAATCCACACGAGTCGAGCAACATATTTTTTCTACGACCCACTGAGGAAAAAATCTAGAAAATAAAAATTTCTGTAATATAACTTCAAATCCAAAATCTAACAATTCAATTTTATGTCTCCACTAATTTTGTGGTAAACGTACAGTTCTTGAATGTCCAATTTGTATAATGCTACGGTTTCCTTTTTTAAATATACGATGCTGTTATAAGTAGATGTTGCCAGTCGGACTCCCTCATGAAAGATACCGTACCATTATCTATAATAATGAATATTCTGCTAAATATTTCAAACGTCTCTACCTGTTGTCGTTATTAATATCAAGCAGAATGATTATTTAAAAATAAAATTAACAATAAAAAAAAATTCCTCACGGGGAATCGAACCCGGGTCTACCGCGTGAGAGTCTGGTGTGCTTACTACTCAACCACCAAAGAATATGCAAATTGTTTATCTATAACGTCAGATGTATTACATAACTTGCTTAAAAGGAACTAAAGTTCCTACCGTGTGTCCCGCGACACGTTCTACCTTTTTTTTAGTTGGGTCAACTTTTGAGAATAATTTAATATCGATTCCTTCTCTTACTTGCATGCGACCTGATACACCACAAATTGACAATTTTTTATTATAGGTAGGGTATTGGAGTTTTTTAGCTAATTTATGTGTGATAAGTGACACTTAAGACCCACTATCAAGCACTGCTCTGGCAGGTATTAAATGACCATTGTTGTTTGAAACATGTACGGATGATGCAGTTGCCAATAAAATATGAGATTTTTGATTTATAAAAAGGCTTGACATAGCGTTAGATTGTTCCCCAAGCATGTCACTTGTAGAAGCTTGAACAGACTCCGAATTTTGTGTTTGTTCTATGTTAGAAGCTTGATCTGAGTTACTACTCGAGTTATTCATAGGATAACATTTTTGTCTCTGATTGGTAAGCCCACGATTGGAGCTAAAACTCGTATTTTGTCGAGCATTTCTTGAATTAATTTCCCGCATGTAATAGGGTATTATGAGCTTTGCCGCAAATAGGACAATTCTTCCACTCACATTGACTGACATGGTGTGGAGAAAAACATTTTAAACATAATATGTTTGAAAATACAAACTGTTTTCTTTGATTCAATGTCAACCCTTTAAATTTAAAGCATTTAAGCATGTTGTGATTTGACATTTTACAAAACAAGCAACTTAGCTTTTTATCTATATTAGCAAAGTGAGAGTTTTTACGAGGAAACTCTGGCGAAACTAAATTTTCAGCAGCCTGAAATCTCTTCTCAACGAACTTGTGGAAACCATGTAGAGTAGGTGAAAGAGTAGGACCTCTTTCCAACTCATACCAACGTCTAGTGTTAATGTTTAATTTTTGAGACAAAGTAAACACCAAAATTAAATCCCACTCGGCAATAGGAACATTCAAATTTTTCAAGCACTCAGTGTGCTGTTTGACTGAAACAACAAAATCACGCAAATTCATCGAATTACTTTTATTCATTGATGGAACGTCCAATAGGCACTTGATGTGAACGTAAATATTCGCTAACTTATTTTCATATCTTTCTTTGAGTATGTCAATTGCAGCTGACAAATTAGAGGCAACTAACGGTCAATTTGCAATTAATTTTTGGGGTTCACCCAGTACATTTGATTTCAAATCAATAAGTTTTTGTATTTCTACCAAATCATCATTGTCTAGAACAAGGGCTTTAAAAATGTCATAAAAACCTTTCCAACTTTGGTGAGCACCTGCAAATTTGTCAATAACAATTTCAGGCATTTTAGATTTAACCTCTGTTTTAACATTAACATTTTGTGGAAAATTTGGCTGATGACTTTGTTTAGCATATTCCTCGGTAGTCTAGTAGTAAGCCTCCCATACTCTCACGCGGTATACCAGGGTTCAAATCCCCGTGAGGAAGCTTTTTTTGAATTTTAATTTTATTTCTAAATAATTATTCTGCTCGAGATTGATAACGACAATAGGTAGACGCTTGAAATATTTAGCAGAATATTCATTATTATAGATAATGGTACGGTAGGTACCCGTCGTGTGCGAGTCCAACTGGCAACATCTACTTATAACAGCATCGCAAATTTAAAAAAGGAAACCGTAACATATACAAATTGTACATTTAAGAACTGTACATTTATCACAAAAAATCAGTGGAAATATAAAATTGAATTGGTAAATTTATAAATAAAATTGTTGAAAATTTTTAATTTGAAGTTATATTATAGTTTAATGAAATGTTTTTTTCTAGATTTTTTCTTAAGTGTGTCTTAGAAAAAATATACTGTTCGACTCGTGTGGATTGTCCATATCGCACTTGAACGATTGAGCACTCCGGCTACGGCGTCGTGCTCAAACTTCGTCCTCGTGCGATATGGCCATCATATCCTCACTAGTTGCACAAACTACTAATAATCTATTACATAGGAATAAAAAGCAAAAAGTGTCTAAATATGGGATTGAACACATTTATCTGGAAATTCATTCACAACAATCTTACCCCAACATTTCTAGGTAAAAAGGTTCAATAAGGGAGAATTGTTGATATCTATTTGGTAATTAAAAAGATTATCTGACTATTTGTTTTTATTTATCTAAAGAGCTTCTTTGGAGAGATTTAGGTTCCATATGCAAAATTTGAATCAAAAGTATAAAGTTTGTATAAAGGCGGAATTATAAACTTTACGTTGGCGTTCAGTTCGCAGTTGGCGACGTTTCCATTCTGCAGTTCAGTTCAGTTGGTAAATTTTTGCGTTTATAAACCTCACAATTTTCAGTTTCCAGCTAAGGATTTGATTAGTTGAAAATTATTTTGACAATTTTGATGGATCTCGGCTGATTTTATTTATATTTTGTTTTCTAAAACATAAAGATGGATGAAAATATTGATTTGATTTCAAGTGTATTTGGGCTGCAACATATTCATTATATGCTGCTTTTAAGAAAAAAAAAACAGAAAAAGATGACAAATGACGTTTCTCACGTGGTGCAAAACTTTCGTTTTGATTGGTTTATACCTGGACTGCCAACTGCGAACTTGAATCTTGGCCATCTCTAACGCGGACGCAGCGTGACGGGCTTAAGGGGCATCTACCAAATTCGACCTTGCACAATTATGCTTTGTATATTTTTTTGTTTCCCTACGTCCTCACGTTTAAGTTCACATAGCGAAAATTTTATTAGAAATATGAAAGCTCTGCAACATTTAGGTAGCCAAGCGGTCCAAGCGGATTTTGGTTCACGTGCTACTCTATAAGCTTCGTCAGTACTGAACTGGGAGACCGGCGAGCGTTGTATCAACAATGGAACGGCACGCGACTACCGAAGCAGAGAGACAATATCAGTCATAGAAGGATAGAAAAGCGAGAGATGGATTTTTATCCGATATTTTAGTGGTAGCAACCGAATTTCAATAAGGAATTGTACGGTCATAAGTAATTTGAGTATTCTGAGATTTTTATATGGTATTCATAAAGCTTCAAATTAGACCCCTTATAAATTAGTTTTTCCATTCAATCCATATTTAATTCTTTATTTTAATTCTTTACTTTGCTTATGTGTATTTTTCATATTTTTTTCAACAAAATTTGGTTAGCATTTCAAAGTTTTTATTCAATGAGAACTCTAAGTTCAACATTAATCTACATGATATATTTTTTTCTTAATTTTCAATACATCCATTACTTCAAAATTCTTTGCCAAAAATACTTCGATATTTTGTCAAATCGCTGCCGATAGATTCCCCTTAATGGAAACTGCGAATTGAACGCGGACTGACTTTATAAACGTAATTGTGTGATCCCTTTAGTTTAACTTCAACTGAACGCGAACGTAAAGTTTATAGTTCCTACTTAAATGTATAAATGATTTGAGTAGTTGGAATATAATTTTTGGTTGTCATAGCTACGTTTGTGTTCTGAAATTCTAGTTTTAAAATTCCTAGTTCTACCTATACCTATAAATTTTATCATAATTGTCATTACCACGTTTTAATTTATAAACTCCTGATTTGTTTAATTTTGATGATTTAGATTTGTTGTTTTTAATGAATTTTTTTTTATTATTGTAAAATGGATTTGGATAATTTTCCAATATTTAAAAAGGATATTTTTCTTGGAATGTCCAAATTTAAAATTTCGCGATGGGTCATCACATGACCAAACTATACAAAGCAACAGTTGAATTAAGGCAAGATGTGAACTAAAAAAAATTGGAAATAGAGTTCTTTTAGGAGATAATGGGTATACCAACACAAATTACTTGCTAACGTCCGTCCATAATCCAGTGACTGAGCCTGAAAAATGATTCAATTAAATTCAAATCCGGACAAGAAATGTTGTAGAAAAATTTCTAAAATGTAATAAATATTAACATTAATATCAGAACTAAGAATTAACCTATTGAAACACCATTGAACTCATTAGTAGTCCCTGTATGGTCCTTGTTCCTTGAGCTCTCTCTATAGTCAAAACTCATTTAGTCCACACACTCAATTAACTATCACTAGTAGTAACCGAGTTTTATAGGTCATACGATTCACATAAGTACGGTTAAAATCAAAGCAAAGAATGTATTATTCTTTGGTTAAAAGTAACAAGGGAGATGAACACATGCCCATCTGTTTTGGTACTGATCTAATTGTGAATTTCTTGTCGATCTCCTTCAAATAGTGTTGTACTTGTGTAACTCGTATGACCTATTAAAGTTTTTCGCAATGTGTTTATGTCTGATCGGCGACATTTTAGCTTATTCTAGTCTTTCCGATAATCTTATTCCATTATTTTACTTATACCTGCTTTGTAAAACGCTAGAATACATTCTATACCGAGAGTAGGCTTACTCTTACTTTATACCGCGATTGAAAAAAACGGCCCTTACAATGACAGTTTCCCACATGCTGCTAACTTTTTCAGACATACTTTATATGAATCAGTAAATCTGAACGAATATTAAATTGTTAGGTACCAAAAATAAAATGATAATGAATTAACTTTTGAATTACATCCATCACATATTTACTCACTCTTTCTGTTCTATTTGTAGCTGAAGCAGATGATGTTTTAGATCAAGAAAATGTCTCAGATCAAGATGATGATAGCCTTACTAACACTGGTTGGGCTGATGCGATTTCAAAAATTTTGAAACAAAAACCAAAAGGTAAAAGGAAAAGTGTAGTGCTATCCAAAGCCAAGAAAATATCAGATGTTAAGAAAACTAAAAAAGAGCCTATTGGGTTTGAAATAGATGGTGCAGAAGATGTTGATAGAGTTAAAGAAGAAAGTGCTGAAGATGTTGAAAAAGAAAGTTCAGAATCTACAAAAAAGAGAGTAAGTATAAAATTACATGTTTTAAAACAGAAACCCAAAATTTATATTATCTAGACTGGTGGCTCTAAACTCGTCTCCGAGCAGGTACTATCATTCAGATCATAAATGTGTATCCAAGCAAATTACAGTTCGTCACCCGGGAAGAGATTATAATTTCTAAGAATTTTCAGTAAGTTTTAGTGAACATGTGAAGTCAGAGTAAATAATTTACCAAACATAAAGAACTAATAAGTGGTGAAATGTGTTGGCAATGTTAGTATCGCTCCTGTAAGGCTGAAATTTAATTATGTGTAGAGAAATAGATCATATGTGCATACCCATGAAAAAAATATTAAAAAGATAAACAGGCAGATAATGTGCTAGTATTAAACGGAAAGCGACCAATGGCATATGCGAGAAGCATTCTAAAATAATATATATTCAGCTTTAAACAAAAATACTGACCAATTAAATACGATAACTTTCGAAGACATTCATTGCATACGAAACAATATACACTGTGGGCCGAAATAAAGGAGTACATTTTTTAATTGAAAATATTTTTTTTTGTTTTTTGGGCGATTTATTTTTTTTTGCAGGGCTAATAACCTAACATGTCCTCAACATGACTGTAAATTTGAAAGCAAAAATAATATACAGGGTCGGACTTATAAAAACAATTGTTGGTTAACATTTCAGATAATAAAAATGTGCAATAATGACTTCAGAATTTTGATTTTTGGTGGAATAGTATATATATAGTTCCTAAAATTATTTCATTCAAATATTTAATAAATTATTTCACTTATGTGATTTGTGGTGGAACAAACTAGTAGACCAAAAATAAATATTCTAGAAGTATTTTACCGCGAAATTTAAAATTTTGTACGATCTTTAAATAAGGATGAGAAAGGTTCCGGCAGGTCTTCTCTCATCGTTTGTCGACAATACAACAACTGTGGAGTAATCCATGTAATCATTTTAACATAAGTTTAAACAAAAACTAATAGGCTGCCGTTATTCCTAAAGTACCTATCTGGTTCTGGTTTGACGAGCAATTTTTCTGGGTCACAGTTCCTGTTAAACTAAAAAGTTTCCCAAATACCGTTCCTACAGACAATCCATAGTACCTACATAGAGCTACATCATCAACATCATCGTCTACTTCAAACAACTTTATTATTGTGCTAAGTATTTTTTTTGTTGTATTTGCTACTAACCTATCTTTTTTGTAATTTCAATACTGTAATTATATACATTTTTTTTACTCTATTAGTTTTATTTATTATACAGAAACTTTAAGTTTTTTTTAAACAGATTAAAAGTTAGCTGACCATTAAATTCGATTTTCTTTCTAATTTTCTTTTAGGAAAGAAAATTAGTGGCGCCCTAAAATTGCTTTCTCTTTTCTTTTTCTAGTTTTGCTAAAAAAATAAATTTTTTCTTTAGATCAATAAGGTAACAAAGCCCTGTGAACTGGCTTAGTTTACCTCCAAATTTTATTGGTTAGTTAGGCAAGAACCTACATTATTCAATTTAAATTTTTTTTTACGTCATTCAACATCACAATTTCATCAGCGAAATTGAGCAACTTTTGTTTCATTGGCGCTCAACTTTAAATAGTTTATTAATACAACAAATTGGTTTCAAACTGTTTTAGCTAAAATTGTACTAATATGCTTTTTCGGTAGATGAACTATCCAGAACACTTCAGTAAAAAGGAAATTTTCCGAAATTACCGGATTCGCGGAATACCATTTTTTTATTAAATAACATTTTAACAAATAACACATTTATGAATACAGTTTAGTAACCTTAAAACCCAGAGAAAAATATTATGAATGTGGCCACCTAACAGCCCAGAATTAAATCCGGTTGATTATTCAATTTGGGGAATCTTCGAACAAAATTTTTTGTATGACGGACAACAATTTGAAACAATCGAGCAGCTCAAAGATAGAATGCAGTTTGTTTGAAACAATTTTGAACAGGGTGCAATAAATGGGGCTATCAATTTATGGCGCCGACGACTTCAAGAAGTAGTAAATAATGGTGGCCACATTCATAATATTTTACTTTAAATTTTAAAGTTACTAAACTTTTTTCATAAATGTGTTATTTTTTAAAATGCTATTTAATAAAAAAATGGTATTTCGCGAATACGGTAATTTCGGAAAATTTCCTTTTTACTGAAGTGTTCTGGATAGTTTATCTACCGAAAATAAATATTAGTACACTTTTAGCTAAGACAGTTTTCATTTGCAACGAGCTCAAATGCACTTCACTTCATAAGTTCGACCCTGTACATTATTTTTGCTTCCAAATTTACAGTCATGTTGAGGACATGTTAGGTTATTAGTCCTGCAAAAAGAAAATAAATCGCCCAAGGAAGAAAAAAAATTCTCAATTAAAAAATGTAGTCCTTTATTTCGGCCCACAGTGTATATAACAACAGACCATCTTACAATTTTTACCAAAAAATAGAGCAGACGTTATTGAATGTATAAAAACAATTTCGCCAAATTAAAAATCTGGGACTTGTTCCTGATTATAATAACGAAAACAGTGAAGTTGGAAGATGGTTGCAATTAAATAGTTTAATAATATTGAATTATTTAATGAATTAATAATAGTGAATAATAGTGTTTTTAACGGACCTGCAAATGAGTACTAGTATTTTAAAATTGATTTATAACTAAGTTGGAATTTTTGGATATTATATGACACTAAACACATTTGACACTTCACAATATCTTACGCTCGTTTCGACCCTAAAGAAGATAACTATCGAAACGCACGTAAGATATGTTTGTGTAGTGGTAGTGTAAAGTGAGTTCAGTGACAAAAATTGTAGAAACTGTCTTAGAATTAAGGAAATTGGCACATAAAAGTGTGTCAAATATTTCAATTGTAATTTGATAGTTGACTTGTTGAAGTAAAAAGGATAGTAATAGCACAGAGTACACCATCTAACAAGAGGCGAAAGAAAGTAGTTTTCGTGATCGCAAATTTGTGTGCACATGCGTGAATCAATTAGTTTATCTGTCAATGTCAAGTCGACACTTCCGTTCATTCCCCTCAGTTCACCGTGTATTATTTTAAGATTAGATTTAAAATGAGCCACTTCTCATTACACACATGAGATGAATAATAAGGTGTTCTCATGTTAGTAGTTAAAAAAATATTCTATAGAACTAATTGGGAGGGATGTTCATCAACACTACTATTTTTCTTAGTGTAGTGTTACTTTTATTAGTGTATCAAGTAGTTTATGTGTCAATGCCTTGACGTATTTCCGCTCAATATCGTGTAAGTCCGACTTCAAAGGAACCGACAAAGCTTTCGTTTCTTGTTAGATGGTGTACTCTGTGGTAATAGCTGTGCAGTATCCTATAAGTAAATTTTGAAAAATCTTGTCTATTAATTTAATATGAATTCGAAAATTTTGTTTCCAGAGGAAAGATTTGCCAAATCCACGCATAAAACCGAACATCCTAGAGAAAGACCGGGAACGTACTTTGCAGAAAATAGCAACAAAAGGAGTAGTTCAACTTTTTAATGCTGTTAAAAACCAACAGCAGGATATAACGAAAAAACTTGAAGAAGCTGGACCGCTAGAAGTGAGAAAAGAAAAAGTATTAAAAAACATTGACAAAAGAGCTTTTTTGGATGTTCTTATGGGACAAAAGTCACAAAGATTAGAAGATGAAAACCCAAAAATTACTAAAGATGTGAATGTAAATACCGACAAAGACGTAACTTGGAGTGTTCTTAAAGAAGATTTTATGATGGGGGCAAAAATGAAAGATTGGGATAAGCAATTAGAAACTGAAGATGTTGAAATAGAAGATGACTAAAATAAATTTTTAGATAAATAACTTGTTTCACTATTATATAGTTATTTTCCCAACTCATGAGAAAAGTGATACTTTTCGGCACGCTAGCGCAGTTGTCCGAGCGTAGCGTAAAATAAGTAATAGTTATTAACGCAACTTTCAACAAAATTTCAATAAAACGGAAATTAGTAGTTTTCCTACGACCATATGGGAAATTAACATATATTGCACTCTCTACTCTGGCGGAAAGTTTCTCATATCATAATAGTGACGCGAACCGTGCGCTATGATGTCACCCTAGTGTTATATCATATCACATGGTTGGCATGAATTCGATTAACGTGGTTTTATTATTTAAATTTACCTACATAATAACTACAAATATAGCACAAAACACAAAATCTGTTCAAAAATTATTAATTATTAAAATTCGCCAAATTTTGTGATTAAAAAAACAACTACAGCCGGGAATCGAACCGCGGTCTACTCCAGCATTCTCCAAATTGTCATGACGCGTTAACCACTGAGCTATTATAAGAGCTGTCAAATGTTCTTATTTCAAGTATAGCTGTAGGAATTGAAAAAAAATCAAATTATTAAGAATTAAAATGCCTTGTGAGTTATTTTGAAAATATTTTGCACTACAAACTGATGATTTTAAAAATATTCATATGTTGTAGGTAGGTACAGTTATTGATGTTTTCAAATATCTAAATAAAACCATCATATTTCGTAAATTTATCGCGTGATCATAAAAAAATATACTAATTATAAAAGTGAAAAATGATAAATAAAACTTTCATTCTCAGAAAATGCCCTAAACGCTTACATTCCATCGTTGTTGGCTACTATAGTGACTTTTCATATTTTGCTCTTAATAATTTGTTGTTCCTTTTGTAATATTTATGTATTCGCTTTATTAAAAATGTGTTTTTGTTTTATTATGTATTCAAATACTTATAGGTAAAAAAAGAGCTAGTGTACCTCAGTAACTACAAGTGTGCATATTTATTTACAACTATGCCAATATCATAAGTTTAAAATTTAGAGAAAATTGCATTTTTTTCAACATGGGGAATTATTGAAATACAGGGTGTTCCATTCAAAATAAGCCCGATATTACACATCTTATGATGAAACTAAACATTCTGAACACCCTGTAAAGAGATGTTTAGTACCCAATCGTAGAATACATTCAACGAATGTCCAACTATATGTAAGAGAAAATTTGCTAGAATTTGTTATATCAATGAGTTATTAATTTTTTTCGAAATGCTCCCATTTTTAAAAAAGTCAGCATGGTCGATACACGTCTGTGTTGAAATCAGAGATGATTGCCGCTATAGTCTGTATTGATGAATGCTAGGCTCTGCTTAAAGCTATCAGTAATCCTACAATTAAAACAGGTATAGACTCGTACAAAACTGTATACAATCCCTTAACATGCAGGCAAGAGACAACAAAGTGTCTCTAGTATGGGTGCCGGCGCATAAAAAAAAACTCGGCTAGGCTTCTTGATCTTTAGACATTGAACAATAAAACCATCCAACTCCGCGTTTTACCTAAATCACTATTTTAGAGCCATTGGGTAAATTAGAAAATAGTAATATGAATCTTAAATTATTTCTTTACTGTAGTTCAATTATAATACCATTCAACAAAAAAATGAAATTGATACGAAATTGGAAGACAATTTCGATAGGAGAGCGTGGTATTTTATTAAACAAAGGATAGCTATGTTAGAAAACAATGTGATCCAATTAGAAGATGTTTGCTTTCTCGGTCATGTTAATCGTCAAAGTTGCCGCTATTGGTCTAATGAGAGAAGAACATACGCTATATCCTGGAAAAAATATTGCTTGGACAGGAATTGTTAGAAATCATATCGTAGGTCCCTTCAGTCACGTAGCTATAGCTTTTTCATTTGGAGGGTTCTGGTTTTTTTCATCTGATAGGTTCAGAAGGGGAAAGCTTTATTGAAGGCGCCGCCGAAGGCAAAAAAAAATCGAGTGCCACGCCCTAAAGCAATTTTTCAAGTAAAAGAATGTTTTTTTTAATTCTTTGTTTGACTTGGCTACGTCTAAAAGTATTTTTAAACATCGTTTTTCGTTTTGCTTTCTTCTGCTGGAAGGGTTATAACCATGTATATTCATATGGAAAATAATATCATACATCACATACACCAAACAAGGGTTATTTCAGTATAAAATTTTAAAAATGAAAGCTATTTAAAAAGGGAAATTTTTCTTATCAATAAAGAAAAATAAATCAAACTAGAGAAGACAGTTTGAAAGTTATAATGTAACTAATACATTAGAAAAATAAAAAGTAAACTAAAATTTGAATTATACTTGACAAAATAAAAATAAACGAATCACCTGAAATATATTTAAACTTTAAACAGGAATCTTGATAACTTCTTTCTAATTTATTAAAATCCTTTTCACATAATTTCAGAGTCTTCAAAAGCTTTATAAAAGTTTCTTGGCTAAAATTAATCTAAAAAGAAAGAACCTGAAAAATAAAAAAAATATTAGTTAGGTTATAAAAACTGACATTAGTAAAAACAGAAAGAGTATATTTATGAACATGAACTTAGATTTGTCAACTCAAAGATTTTTCGAACAATAGGAACAATGAAACCATAAGAAAGAAATAAAAACAAATGTCAAATAATTTTTAAAATTTTGGAATTAAACGATAAAAACAACAATGAAGTATTTAAAGACCTTAATAATAAACTATCATATAATTAAACATTCAAGTCAAGTAATAAAAATTAAAAATTATTAAATGCTGATATAAAAAAGACTTTAAACATGGTTGTTTATTAAAAAAAAAAGAGATTTACGTTGTTATTGATTAGAAACGGGGAAGAAAGCGTCACTTAGCTAAAAGAGATACAGAATTGAAAAGAAAATTTCTTTTTATGTTGTTAAAATAATTAAAATTTAAGTCACAATAAAGTATAAAGAGAAAATATATAGTGAAAAAGTGTTACTAACCTTTTACAACAAGTTCCTTTTGAAAACCTAGTCCTTTAAATACCCATTTTATTCTGTTTTTAGTATTTTTTATTAATTTATACGGATTGTTTTATTTAAGTTTATTTTTGTAAATGAATATTCTCGATCCACTGCTTCTGGGAGAGACTTTTTTTGAAAAATTATTTTGACGTTTCATTAAATTGGAAAAAGATGAGTGACGAATACTAAACCCGAATGCTGATTGGTGGATTTCATATACGTTCTAGGATGTATATGAAATCATATACGTTCAGTTAACAGATATGGCCTACATTTCCGTTCTGCAAACTGTACAGGAAATGGATAATATACATGTGGGTTTAGAAAAAAACACTATAATTTAATACTCATAAATAACCTTTCTAATACTGAAAATCACTATTTTATTAACGTGGCTTTTCAATTTTACACATTTCAGTATGTTAAGGTTATCTATGTTGACACAAGAATAGGGTATTTTCCTATGAGCGGAAAAAATTAAGAGTCGGAACAGGTGGTACTATTATGCCAGAAACCAATATTTCACAAAAATAAACTAAACCAGTGATTTTTTATTAGCTTAACAAAAATGGTAATTTTCAAATATTTACTCAGCGCGGGAAAATATGTGAGTTTATTGAGACGTCAGAGGTCTCGTTGCTTGCTTGTTTCTTATAGGCCAGCTCAGGTCGCAGGTCGAGCCGATACTTCCGATTCGGCTGGTCAGGGTCAAGTCGCTCGGGATGCGGTAGGCGGAGCGACAAGACCACTGACGTCTTAAAAAATCAGTGCGTTTTGGCTCGCTATTTAAATAGAAAATTTTTAAAGTTGGTTTTGGCAACTTTCCAGCTTAGTAAAAAATTTGCAGTACTTAACTGAGGTCAGACAATCTTCTAATGGTATTTAAGAAAAATTGTCAAATACCCTATTGATGACTAATGTGACTACTCAATATGGCGACTTCCGTCGAAAGTTGGTTAAATCACTACCACGCTCAACTTCCCTCCTTTTTCTTTTACCTCGTTGAGTCAAATGCAGTCTTATCATGCGGGTCATACGATTTTGTTTTCTTTTATTGCCTTTAATCATTACTTCCACATAAAATCCGTAAGATGAATGAGACATACATATGCAATTTTGACGGGAGAAAAAAGGATGTGTATTTAGTTTTCAGCGATTCTAAAAAGTCTTTCACCAGCGAAGTTTTTAGAACTTTAGTTCTTTTCGTTAGGTTGGAGCGAAGCGACAGGGGGTAATTCGCAAAAGATCTGACCGTAACGTTACGTTATGTTACGTTGCTGCGTTATGTGCTTTGAGCCTCTCTCTCTCTCTCGTTTACGAAGCAGCGATTCATATGCTTCGGCCGGGAATCGAACCCGGGCCGCCCGCATGGCAGGCGAGCATTCTACCACTGAACCACCGATGCTACATTGAAATTCTATGCAAAGCTGGTATTCGCAGTGCTGGTGATATACTTGAATTCATTCGGATAAATTTTTTACTATTATTTCCATAATTTTTTGCAAGATTGATCTTTTTTAGAACTTTAATAGAACTTTAGTTCTTTAAGTTAGGTTGGAGCGACCGGGGGTCGATCATTAATAATCGATTATAGATTGATTGATAATGATCGATCGTTGATCGATCAAAAATAATCGATAATTAATTAATTGAAAATAATCGGTTATTAATTGATTGTTGATGAAGGTTAGATGATAAACGATTATTAATCGATTGAGGTTAATCGATTTTTGATAATCGACTATTTAATCTACTGTTGAGAATCGATTATTAATCAATGGATGATAATTTATTTTTATTTATTCATTTGGCTTGCCCGAGGATATTGTAATTAAAATAAATAAAAGTTTTGACAAATGTAGATCCCACTCATGAGGCGAATCAAAATGGTAATATAGGGAATGTAAGGATAACGATATCTGAGGAAAGAAAAGGTGCTCTAATTCCAAATTGTAGTAACTTTACTATCAATGTTAATAAAAACTGGAACTAATTTTTTTAAATTCTCGTTAAAAGTAGGTATAGTTAAAATAATACTCTTCTTGATGTGCGTCATCGATTGTAATGTATATCCGGGTTTTCGGCATGTCGTTTATTTTATTTGCTATTTTGACATATAGCTCACCTTAAATTTGATAAATAAGATCATCAGGATTGTATTTAGCCAAATTCGAAAAGGCTATGCAATTAATGATTACCAGCTTCTTTTTCTAACTGAAAATACTTGAAAACTTTCAAAATACTGATGTTTTTCCGTGTATTCATGCATATTTTTGTATTATTCATATAAATAAAACAATAAGATTAATATTCACTTTTCATAAATAATAATTGACCGTAAACAACAAAGTACAGACCTGTCAAGAACTGTCAGTGAGACAGTAGAAAAAGACGTAAGACTTATTGCCGCTACGAAAGTAACGCCTTCATAGTATTTTAAACTCTCGATTAATAGGTTGAGCTTGAGCGTAATCTAAACATCAACCAGTCAAATTATTGTAAGTAAAATATTTGGGTTAACGTTTGTAATACATTTAAACGGTTCATTATTGTGATATTTTGATTAGCATTAATTACAGACCTGCCTTTTTTCCATTTCTCCCTACGTAATGTGTTAGGAGGGCATTAACAATCGATGACGCACACCAAGAAGGGTATTATTTCAACCATACATATATTATGAACTCAATAAAGTATTGCTGGTCTGGATCTCTGACCATTTCGGCAAGGAAAGAAACGAGAAGGCAGACTCTCTTGCAAGGGAGGGTGCCGCACGTGTTTCTATCGGACCAGAACCTACAATAAAATTGGCATCGCAATAAGTTTTGCCAAACAAACACTAAATACCTGGACAGCAAGAAGAGCTTTAGACTTCTGGCATAATTTACCAGGATTGGTTCATTCAAAGGCTTTTATACATCATTCGAAGTATGTCTCCAAACAAATGTTAGACCATAGCAGGCATGACCTACGTTGTCTAACAGGCCACTGTCATCTGAATCATCATATGTTGAAACTTGGACTGTCGGAAGATCCGACTTGCCGTCTTTGTCTGGAAGATGATGAAACAGCAGAGCATACAATTTGTGCCTGCCCCGCCGCAGCTCGAATCAGGTATCTGATGTTTGGTAGGGTCTCTCTCTCGCCCTCGGACCTGAAATATCATTCACCAAATAAACTAATCGGTTTTGTTAAGAAGCTGAATTTTTTTGGTGAAATCTGAATAGGTGTGAGCCACAATAGACTCTTGCGAGTCGCAGTGAAGGGCCTTATAGACTCACTTACCACAAACCTAACCTAATCATTATGTAATAATTGTCAATAAATGTTTTTTTGCAAAATATGTCAAACGTTTTATTCCCATTGAGAATAATCATTACTTTGCTTATTGATATGTGTTTGCAAAATTAATATTTGCTGTCAATATAAGAAAAACAAATTTAGCATTATTTAAAAATATGTTGGTAGCCATTTAATATGTTCCATTTAATTAACACCAGAAACATTTTTTTCATTCAAAATGCTATAACTTTTGAACGATTCGATATAAACATTTTCTGGCAGATTCTAGTAGGGCATTGAATTCTCTTAAAAATCATCCCTGATCGATTTATGTAAAGTAAAAATTCGTATATTTAGGAGATATAAAATTCTAAAAAAAGCGAAAACATGCAGTCTTAAGGCTTTTTGTACGTTTTATTTAAATGGAAAGTTTCAAATGGCTACAGAGACACCTTTTAAAATTGAGCTTAGATTTTTGTCCGGTAGAATTTTTTTCTTGGTATTTAGGTCCGTTCTAAGCCATTCATTCGACAAATTATTTTTTTTGATTCACCCTACTGTATATGTCACGTTTGAATAGTGCTAATCACATTGTTATTAAAAACGCCATTTACAATATTTAAACTACATTTATTATTCATTGAAACCATGATTTTTGAGATTGCTAGGAAGCGAAAAAGAATTTTCAGAATTTCCCAAAAACTGCTGTACTCTTGAAATATATAATTCTACAATCCTATTTTCTTCACTTCCGGCAGATTTTTGTAGACTTCTATTTGCCGCTGTCATGATTTTGTCCATCTTTAGAATAATAGGATTAATCAGTGTGTCAAAAATTTCTTTCCTCTGTTGGCATTTAGCCAGAAAAACTTTTTCCTGTAAAAGATGGAAGTCAGTTTAAAATTTATTCACACACAATTATTTTTTCAATTGACGTTTTTGGAACATGAACAGATATTGTTAAAAAAAAATTCAATGCTTGGAGCCAAATGTCCTATATAAGAGTAGTTTGTGGAGAAAGTAACTTTGTGTACATGTTTTACACAATACTTTTTCCACGACTACGCTTTTTAAAGATGATATATCCCCACAATATATTTTCCGAGAATGATTTTTTTTCCAATTCATGAATGCATAGTATTGCATTTCATACTTTGCTTTTGAAGTATTAAGTTATATGTGGCTCTTCTAGTCTGTTCTGTAATATAGGAGAGAGTATTATTTCACAGCAGTGTCATATAATATATAATATAATGATAAATTTTGATTCATTTTTAGATACTCCCCGCGGTATAAATTTTTTTTAGCCAGATAAATTCAGCTATGATATTGCTATAAAGAACAAATGATTTATTATTTAAACTAGTACTTATACACATATACAATATGTCCCTCTAAGTTGGAATCATATGGAAAACTTTTTTATTATTAATTTTAAGAAAAAAGTTCTGCATTATCTAAAACCTAAAATACAGTCATCAAATATCAAAATTTTCAGTCGTATATGAGGTTTGTCAAAAAATATGGGTTTTACTCAAGAGTGAAGTACCTACCTTTAAATTTGACAATATCGAAAAATGGATATGTCGAAGCATTAGTATGGGTGAAAATTAAATTTGTTTGTTTCTAACAATAATATGATGTTATTTTTTCTTTTATTTTTTGGGAATCAAACCACAATAATGTTTTTTAAATAATCAAAAATTAAAACCAATTGTCTGGTTGAGATATATGTAGAATGTAGACGACATTTTTGCAATATTGCCTTATGACTTAGTATCTCTTAATGATTTCCAAATATAAATAAAGGAGAAAAATCTATAAAATTTGGAATTGAAAATAACAATTTTTTGCCATTTTTAGATGTTCTTATCAATAAAACACCTACAGGGTATGAAACAAGTGTTTATCGTAAGCCAATACACACTAATAGGTATTTGAATTTTGAATCAAATCATGTTATAAGCGTTAAAAAAGGGGTAGTAAAATCTTTATACGATAGGGCCAGAATCATTTGTTCTAATGATAATCATTTCACAAAGGAGAAAACTCTACTGCAAAATGTTTTAAATGCCAATAATTACCCGGCAGAATTTGTAAATAAAGAATATAGAGAAGGTAATACCCCATAATAATAACAATAATATTAATTCAGCTAAGATAATTTTTAAAAACTTGACAATACCGTATGTTAAGGTTTTATCAGAAAGAATTAAGAAAATTGGTAATCAATTCAATATTCGAACTAGCTTCAAATCTAACAATACGTTGAGATCTATACTAACAAAAACTAAACCAAAAAAAGAACAATCTTCAAAAAATTGCATATCAGATATCTTGTGAATGCGACAAATTCTATTTAGGTGAAACATCTAGACCATTGAAAGTCCGAATAAGTGAACATAAAAAATATATCAAAGATAGGGAGTTCTTTAAGTAAGGTATTTGTTAACATGCTTGGGAAGATGGGCATAAAATTCAATGGGATTCGACAAAAATAATATTGAAAGAACCCAATAATAAAAGACGACAAATCAAAGAAAGTGCTTTAATACAACTAAATGCAGATAAATGTGTAGCTAGTATTTCAGCCGAATGTAGTAAAATTTGGTTACCAATGTTAGAAAAAAAAATTTCCAATAATCAATTACCTGCGTTATCAGGATAGCATCATAAGTTTTTATCCAGGGTTTCTTATGATTTATCATTGGAATAGTTGTTAATCGATACACACTTCAATACACAAAATCACCAAACTGAGTCATACATATTTTGAAAACAAAAATAATCATACACAAAAAAGTAACAACACGCGTTTTATTAACAACATTTCCAAAATAAGCGGAAAAAAGCGCTATCCCAATAAAAAGCGTTCCTGGAATGTGCACTTCACTGGATTCCATTTCTAGTAGACTATCATATCGTTAGAATGTCATAAAATGAAATATTCTATTTCACATTTTACCAGAGATGTGATCTACTATGGATGGATCTTAATAAAATTTGACAACAAATTTTTGTAATCTTAAATTTCGAAATATTATTGATTGTCTAGTTGTCATATTTTTTTCGTTGTGTCAGATAGGGACCAAAGAAATTTTTATTACTAGTTAATCTTGACAACGGTAGCTGGAACGCTACCGAAACGTCGAAATAAAACATAAGAAACAATATTGTGGTCTGATTCCCAAAAAATGAGAGAAAAAAATTTTAAGTAATGCCACAAGGAACTTACAGAAGATAATATGATGTTAATTTGATAGCTTAGTGTTTGAATGTATTTTATTATTTGCAAAATAAATAAATATGCACTTATTCCGCGTTTTGAATGCAAAATTATTTAACAAACATGGAACACCTAAAAGGTTATTATGTGTTTCGGAATCACAAGAGATAAATGTTTATTCAAAATAGAAACATTAGTAAAAAATAAAATAATCTGAAGTTGTTAATGTATTTACATATTTCATCGTAGTTTTCAATTATGATCAATATTTTTCTATATTGTCAAATTTAAAGGTACTTTATTCTTGAGTGAAACTAATATTTTTTGACAAACCTCGTATACGACTAAAAAATTTGATATTTGATGACTGTATATAGGTTTTAGATAATGCAGAACTTTTTATGAAGAATAGCTTTCTTTCTTAAAATTATAATAATAGTAGTTTACCTAACAAGTGCGGAAAGTGATACTTTTCCGCACGCTATTGCAGATGGCCGAACGACGCTTTAGCGGAGTTCGGCCAGCATAACATAACATAAAGATACATTTCTTATTAAATGCATATTAACAAATTAATTATTATTATTTGACATTCATTTGATGAGGCTTATACCAGGGCCATTAAAAAATGATTGAAAAATAAGTTGTTTTTTTATTGAAAATTATAGCAAAATTATAATAAATTTCTTAATTTTTCAGTCATTTGGTAAACTTGGATATACAAAATACATATTTTGAATATTCAAATGTCAGTATATTCCTCAAATGTCAATAAATTTACTTTCCGCACTAGTGCGGAAAAGTGACCCTTTCCGCACGCTTTTTAGTGCGGAAAAGATTCACTTTCCGCACGTTAGTAGAAAAAAAAGTTTTCCATATGATTCCAACTTTGGGGGACATATTGTATATACACATAAGTTGGCTATGGAAAAATTATGTATTAAAGATTTATCAAATAGACCAGAGTCGATAATTTTTTAAGCAAAAAAAATAATAGTAGGATAAAACCCATTAGAAAAGAAGGGGAATATGACATAATTGGAAAAAAAAAATTACGGGCGATCCGTGCTCGGGAAGTGGGAGGGGGTGAGTTTTCAAGGGTAAAAAATGGTTTATCTCGATTTTCGGCAAAACTACAAGTCCTACGGAAAAAAGTTAAATAGCAAAGTTGTGAGTAATGAAAAGCTCTACAACTTTGGAATCACAATTTTTACACATAACCTCAACATTTATGTGAAGAACTCGAATAACCAAGTTTTTGATTTTCATATTTTTCAAAAAAAATATTTTTTTACGAAATTTCGTGAAAACTTATCATGTCCCAAATATACTGTAATTTATTTGATCTAAAATACTGTTACGAACTCACTGATTCCGATGCCGGTCCTGTCACAAACTATGAATGCGACCTTTCTAGAAAGGTTCTTTCGCAGGTAATATCCAGACTGTTCTGGAAATGTACCAGGCTATACAATGGTTTATCGCGAATGTTCTCGATTTATAAAGTATACGCAGAGGTGGTGAATTCAAGAAAGTTCTAGAGATTCGAGGGACTATATATACGCGGGTTTTCGAGTGAATCGAGGAGTTGTTCAGTATACAGTGAATCGGTAAACAGTCTCAGTATACAGTGAGTGAACAGAAAGTGAATATAAATAGTGTTGAAGATAAATTAGGACAATTATTATACCGAGTGTAGATAAATTAATAGACATTAAGTAGTGTGTATATAAATTAATTTTATTATAGTGCATGAGTGTTTCTTTAATAAATCAGTAGTGATTAGCCATAGTGAGTGTATCATTTTATCCCACGGTAAAAACAGTTTAAATAAATAAGAAAAACATTACAATACTTTTTTTTTCGCCCTATTTTGACTTAATACAGGGTGTTTCATTGGGAGAGGGCCTAACTTTAACTGTAGATGGGGATGACTTTGGTGCTTCCAAAAACCTATATTTAATGTGTCTTCTGCACTTCATAGCCGAGATACAGGGTGTTTTATAAATTTATCGTATTTCTTTCGAACCTTATAACTTCCGAGTTACCCTGTATATTATTTTGAAATTTGGTACACGTGATAACCATTACCTAGAAACTACATCGGAAATATTTCCAAAAAGATAATGCAGGTCCGGCTAACAAAAAATTTCAAAACTCGTCTTTCCTAAAAACAACACCCTGTATATAGATTTTTTTTAATTGCTCTTCATAATTGGAAAGAGTATGAAAAATCTAATCTACCATTTCCTTTTTATTTTTCCGCAGACAATTTTACTACCAAAAATTTACCGTCAAAGTACCTAATAATTTATGCTAGTTTTGTGGGTTAAAAATGGTATCGGAGAAGTTTTTTTTATTCTTTAGTCTGAAATAAATTTATTTTATGCATCCTAGAAGTTCAATTGAGTTTGTATGTTTACGAGTACAGACCACTAAAAAATGTGATTACAGGGACCTACTTAGAAATACTCATTCAATTTGTTTCGAATACTTCGAACACCCTGTATAAGGATATGTATCTGGAAAATATTCACTTCTACATTTAGAATAACAAGAGTGAAATACGAGAAATAAATTTATACTGCAATTTTTGTAGGTTAGACTTGCTTCGTTTGGACAATGTTGTTAGAATTTCTTGTTTTCTTTTCAGGTCAATTGATAAAATTAATAAAAATCTCTCCGTTTTTTGAAGAATAAATTCATTTCTCGTATTTTACTTTCGTCATTATAAATGTAGAAGTGCATAGTTTCCTGAAACATACACTTATACAGGGTGTTCGAAGTATTCGAAACATATTGAATGAGTATTTCTAAGTACGGCACTGTAATCACATTTTTTGGTGGTCTGTACTCGAAAACATACAAACTCAATTGAATTTTTAGGATGCTTCTCTAGATGCAATGAATAGATTTTATTTCAGGCTAAAAAATAAAAAAAACTCTCCGATACCATTTTTAACCCCCAAAACGTGCATAAATTATTATTTTGACGGTAAATTTTTGGTAGTGAAATTGTCTGCGGAAAAATGAAAATGAAATAGTAGATTCGATTTTTCATACTCTTTCCAATTATAAAAAGTAGTTTAAAAAAATCTATATACAGGATATTGTTTTTAGGAAAGACGAGTTTTGAAATTTTTTGTTAGCCTTACCTGCATTATCTTTTTGGAAATATTTTCGATGTAGTTTCTAGGTAATGGTTATCACGTGTACCAAATTTCAAAATAATATACAGGGTGACTTGGAAGTTATGAATTTATAAAACACCCTGTATCTCGGTTATGAAGTGCAGAAGACACATTGAATATGGGTTTTTGGAAGCACCAAAGTGATCCCCATCTACAGTTAAAGTTAGGCCCTCTCCCAATGAAACCCCCTGTATCAAAAAAGCACCCTAATTTTCAATCGAAAATTCTCGCGTCAAAATATCAGCTTTTTTCAAAAAGTCGGTGGGCATTTTGTTCGTTGAAATCTCTACTTTCTGATAGTCTGGAAAAAAATATACATCTTCGTGGTGCATG
The DNA here is from genome assembly GCA_910591685.1 of Galerucella tenella. NCBI lineage: Eukaryota > Metazoa > Arthropoda > Insecta > Coleoptera > Chrysomelidae > Galerucella > Galerucella tenella. The sequence continues at coordinate 3,889 of CAJUYH010003440.1, read as the reverse complement.
TTCTCAGAAAATGCAAAAAATGAAAAAAACTCAAATTCGATTTTTTTTAATCACTATGTACAATTTCATCGAGAAAATGTGATTGCTGCGATTTTTTCGAGTTTAAAAGTTTATTCATCAAATTCGAATTACCTTCATGTCATAGAAAAATCTCATAAAATGTGTAAATGTCATAAAATGTAAATGTGATTTTTCTTTAAATATTCCCGCACATCAAGCGTCATCAATGCAGAATTGTTCATTTATAGTCTATAGTCCATGGTGAACGATTATTATCTGGCTGTCATGAAAAAGCATCAATATCAAAGTACTTTTTCCAATTAATTTTTATTAACGGAAGAATAAGTTATAATAATTGTGTTTTAGGATCGACATTGTAATTAATAACATTAAATGTGGTTTCTTTTCTTACAGGTTAGTTAATCAGTTAGTTTTTGTTACTTTAATTGATTTATGTAAACCATGTGTCATAAAACACAATAAAACTTTTCTTACAGAGAAACTCAGCTTGTTTTGGATTAACTGTGTCATCCTATTCGCTACAAATAAAAACCACCATATCATCTTATAAAAATGGAAAAATTGAAATTCACTTTTCAAGTTAAAGCAATAATAGACGGAAAGTCAAACTACATTGCCGTAACCTCAATTGCCACACAAGACGACAAAGTTTTCTTAATTCCGGAAGAATATCAAGCAGTATCACAGTATCACAAACATGTCCAGACCTCGAAAGCTTTCGCTACAATGAGAAATACATTGAAGAAAAGATATCAAAGCAGAAGCGTATGGATAAAAATGACAGAGGATCTATTACAAACATACTGTGATGAAGATAAAAACATGGTTTTCCAGAACCAATTCCTTGAGGAAACTACCGAGGAACAGTCGGCTAGTGCCAATAAGAAAAATTTGGAGGAACCTTTAGTAAAAATTCTGGAAAAATTGATTGAAAGTCAACAAAACAAAGAAAAACAAAGTATGAAAAAGTTAGCCGATAGGTTTGTGATTGAAAAATTTGATGGAAAAAGGGTAAGTGCTTATAACTGGATGGAAACATTTGAAAACGAGTGTACAAGGTTTGATGTAGTAGAAGAAGAAGAACAAATTGAAATTTTCAGATTATTTCTTGAGAAATCCTGCACTGATTGGTATTCTTCCATGATGATCAAACATAGTTTACAATCGGAGTGGTCTGAATGGAAATCAAACTTTTTGCAAACCTATGCTAGTAAAGGTTGGTCCACAAGCAAGTATGCTTTATTTTTCAAGTATCAATCAGGGTCTCTTCTAGAATATGCCATAAAAAAGGAAAACTTCTACTAGAAGTAAGAAAAACAATAGATAACGGGACTCTTATTGACATCATTGCCGCTGGCTTACCGAACTTTATAACAGATAGAATCAACAAAGAGGAAATTGTAGAAACAAAAGATTTATTCAATGAACTTGGCAAGTGAGAACATTTAGTAGCAAGGAAAAAATTTATCAAAAAAAGATGATAAGCCAATGAAGGAAAAATGTAGTATTTGTGAAAGTTCACAAAAAGGTGTGTGATATCATTCAGAAGATTCCTGTTGGTTCAAAACAAAAATTAATACTGGAAAAGAAAGAAATTATAAACAAATAAAGCACATTAACAATTCAGAATTGGAATGTGAATTACAGTGTGAAGAACCAAAAAACTAATAGTGCCGCCATTAATTGAAGTAAAATTATTATTGAATAAGAGTATTAACATATATGGCATCTATGACTCTGGTTCAAATGTGTCATTGATAAATTCAAAGTTATTGAGGATAAACAACAAACAATTAAGTTACTCAAGCAATACTAATTTAAATACAATTAATGGCGTTAGAAAGGCAAATGGCTTAATATCACTAGACATAACCATATTTAATGTGGAGAAAAAAATGAATGTTTTCGTAATAGACAAAGAACATTTTGATTACGATTTTTTAATCGGATTAGATTGTATAAAAGAATTTTTCTTAGTTCAAAATGAAAACTTGGAAATCTTTCAGAAAGTTCCTATACAAAAAACTGAAGTTGTTTCCAAAGAAACAAATATTGACATTTCTAAGGATATGAAGTCAGATAATTGGATAAATTTCAACGAGAACATTAATGAAGAAAATTTTAAAATATGGGTGAATCATCTAGCTAGATTATCAACAACAAGCAGTAATTGACGACCTAATTTCAAAAAAGAAATCTACATTTGCAAAGGATAAATATGACATTGGAATGGTTACAGATTATGAAGCACACATTGATCTGTAAATAGAAAAATATTGTAGTAAAAGGCCATATCGTTGCACAATAGAAGATGGGAAAGAAATTGAAAATCAAATTGGAAAATTATTAGAAAAAAAAAATAATAGATGAATCATATAGCCCGTTCGCAGATCCAGTTACATTGGCTTACAAAAGAGATGAAAATAAAAAGTCAAGATTGTGCATAGATTTTCGAGACCTAAATAAGATTGTTGTTCCACAATCACAACCGTTTCCCCTCATTGAGGACCTAATCGTGAAAACTAGAGATTGCAAGTATTTCTCTACACTGGACCTGAATTCAGCGTTTTGGTCAATACCTTTACGTGTCACAGACAGATACAAAACTGCATTCGTCACCCAAGATGGTCATTTTCAATGGACCTGCTTGCCATTCGGCTTAAAGACGTCCCCGGCTATATTTCAAAGAATAATGTGTAACATAATACGAAAACACAACCTTGGACATTTCACAGTATGTTACATTGATAACATCTTATTATTCTCAAAATCATTCCCAGAACATGACAGATATATGAATTTAGATACTTCATTCTGATTTCGTTATTCATTATAATATTTTTTAAAACGTAAGTCTTGTTATTTACGGAAACATTATTTTGAAATGTAATTACTCATCCATTAGTTTTTGTTTCTTTGGTGGCATTTCTTCATTGTTAGATTCGACAAACCTTTCCAACTCTAATTAATCTTCGAAATATTCAAGACCATCACCTTTTTCGTCTCCAATGTTATTTCCAGTCTGCATTGGTTCTTCATCCACAATTTCATCCGACTCATTCACTTCCTCGTAGGTTTTTTCTTCCATATTGGAGCAATTTTCAGAACCATGACATTTTAAACTGTTACACCCAGTTTCACAGCTGCAGCGAATAGTTTTGATCCGGAATTGTGTCCTTTTCTGTAAATTTGGGCATAATGCGACATTGATGTTGCTTCCAGCCCCAATCTGTTGCCCAACCAAATTCGAAGCTGATAATATGTCCTGTAACAATACTTTTCTGCTGCTCCTTCTGTGGGTGGGAGGTTTGCCAAAATGAAGGATGATTTAATTTTGGTCAATTGATTTTTTTGTAACCTTGATTGACTTGGTTTTATTTTTTCATTCATACATTTATAAATAGATTTGATTAATTTAATCAATTTTTTGGGGTTATGTTACTTTAAACCCACATCTCTATGAAACACCTTAAAATGCGCTAAAATTTACCGTAGATCACTCAGGTAAATAAATTATCTTAAAACAGCAATAAATAGGCTTCTACAAATATATTATTTAAAAAAAATTCTACAACTTTCCCGGGTTCGATTCCCCGCGAGGAATTTTTTTTATTGTTAATTTTATTTTTAAATAATCATTCTGCTTGATATCAATAACGACAACAGGTAGACGTTTGAAATATTTAGCAGATTATTCATTATTATAGATAATGGTACGGTACCCTCCATGAGGGAGTCCGACTGGCAACATCTACTTATAACAGCATCGTATATTTAAAAAAGGAAACCGTAGCATTATATAAATTGGACATTCATTTACTACAAAATTAGTGGAAACATAAAATTGAATTGTTAAATTTTTAATTTG
>CAJUYH010003439.1:23244-55822 GCA_910591685.1 Galerucella tenella | reverse complement strand
ACCGAAGGTTCTACAAGCAACGGCCATCCAAAAATTATATCTAATACAGCGAATGGCTTGTTTGAACATCACAGGAGCCATGAGAACAACACCAACCACAGCAATGGAACTAATTACTGGTCTGACCACTCTGGACCTGCACGTCAAGGAGGTTGCGTTAATGGCAATGGTACGATTGCGCACGGCTGGTGTAAACCCCGAAGTAGGAGTGGGCCAATTGAGGTTGAGCCTATGACAGGAAGCGCTCACTGCGCTACCTCTGCTACAGGCAGCCAACGATGCAATTGAACCCAGGTTTTTGTTTAACAAACCCTACAAAATTCAAATAAAACAGAACACAGAGCCAGATGCTGCAAATGCAATACGCATATATACAGATGGTTCAAAAATGAAAGAATGCTCTGGATGTGGAGTTTACTCAAGAGCACTAGGCCTAAAGATTAAGTGGGGAATGGGGAACAATACCAGCGTGGTTCAAACAGAACTGGCTGGTATCTCAATTGCCACAAAAGAACTAACCAGAAGAGGAATTTCTGGCAAAAACATAATAATCTGCACTGATAGTAGACAAGCCCTATTAGCCTTGAACAGACAACGTGTTATATCGAGGCTAGTACTAGAGTGCCACCAAGATTTAGCTCACGCCTCGGCAGATAACAATATTATCCTGAGGTGGGTTAAAGGGCACGACAGGAGTAAAGGAAATCGCACTGCGGATTCTCTAGCCAGGGAAGCCGCTGGACTAAAAATTCTAGGACCCAGTGACATCTACGGCCTAACGACTTTGACAATTGCGGAACTAGCCAAACGTTACACCTATGCACAATCCCTTAAGAGATGGGATGGAATCAAAGGATGCAGTCTTGTCAGGATCACCCTGGGCGACCCTGGGAAGCTGGCGCCGAAGAAATATTTGGCGATGACCAGGAAAAACCTACGTTCAACAGTAGGATTTCTGACTGGCCACTGTCAACTAAGGAAACACCTCCATACTATGGGGCTAGTGGACACACCTCTATGCAGGATGTGTGAACAGGAAGATGAAACTGTCAGGCATGTCTTATGCGAGTGTCCGGAGTTATCGTCAATAAGAGAGTGTGTGTTCGGTGAGTCTTGGCCTACACCTGCCGATATAAAGGAGATGTCTCCCAGTGACCTGTCCACCTTCCTGAGAAGGACAAGATGGACAATGACCTAGGAGGACAACTCCTCGGGAGGATGTACAATGGGTCACATGTGGCCTAAGTGCTGTGAGCCTACACACTCACCCTCCCTACTCTACAGATACAGATACAGATATCACTAAATCATATGATCACGTATGTCCTTTTGCAATTGGCCATTTCTTGGCCCAAAGTGCACAGATGTCGAAGGGCATACAATAAACGTATGCCGTTTGAAAAATATATAATTTTCAATGTTAATTACACTTTGCAATTTCAATTGAATGTGAAAATGTCATTGCCAATACCCTTCCAATCGACACAGGTGTATACAGGTGCCAATATAGTTAGGCGCGATAGAACCGTATGCCCTTCGACATCTGTGCACTTTAGGCTAAAAAATGGCCAATTGCAAAAGGGTATACATGATAATATGATTTAGTAATAATATAATTTGTTACACTTTTACGAGTGTGTGCCAGCCCTTAAGTTGCACGCTGCACGTATGCCGATCATTTTGCGATTAACGTTTGGTGTCTCGGCATACGTGAAACTAAAATTGCAAAATGCAATTTTTAATTGCAATAAACAATTGAATTATCTGTCGTTTCCCCCACGGGCAAATATTTATTTCGCTTTATTGTTAATGAAAATGAGCAGAATTACCGAATCTCAAGGAGGCATACGTTTAACTATCATCACGATTTTTTGCAGCGGGCTGACGGTCTATTTGTCCGGGGAATATTTAAAAAAGATCCGCCAGGGGTAGCACCAAGAGGGGTACATGTTTTGAATTCTGTATTGACAACAACGTCATATTATTTATAAAAATAAATATTAAGATAATAGAAAAAAAATATCGTGATGCTTACAAAATATTGTGCATTGACGAATTGTACATCTGACAGTCGGTACAATCAAGATGTGGTGAAATTCGTACCTTTTGTAAAATCGAAAGTGTTTAGATTGTATTCGTTTATCGCAAAAAATCCAAATCATTTATCAGTAAAAGTATCAAAGATTATTAATTGTATAATTAATGAGGTTATTTTTGAATTCATTAGATATCTTTATCAATATTATTGATGGATCAATAATTCACATTTTTCTTCAATTAAAAAAAATTAATATAAAATAATAAAATTTCTTAAAGCATATAACAATTATAAACCAACTAAGACCTGTTACGGGGAAACCACGACATGCCAGCTATCGTTTCAAGTTCCGGGCAAGATGATATTGTATTTTTGAAAAATTTAATTCCATGTTAATTCCATTTTAATTCAGTAGATATTATTATAAATAATATTTATTTTCATAAATAATAGGAGGTTGCTGGAAATACAGAATTCAAAACATAGTACCCCCCACTGGTGCTGCCTCTAGAGGATCTTTCTTAAATCTTCCCAGGAAAAAGGCTAATTACTTCCTTATCAGTTTTATTCATCCTGGTATTAATTTTTTTAGGTTTTGACGATTATATCAATCCACTTGGAGTTGGTTATTACAAAAATTTAATAGCAGAACTAAAAGCGAACAATATCGAACCATTAATTACAATAAGTCATGGAGATCTTCCTCAGTCACTAGCTGATATAGGTGGTTATTACAGCCCTTCTTTTCCTGAGTGGATAACCAATTTTGCTAGAGTTGCTTTCAAAGAATTCGGTGACGACGTTAAATATTGGTTTACCATTAACGAACCTTATGAAGTTTGCATATGGGATGGTGCGGAAAAGGTTTATCCTTGTGCTGCTAATTTGTTAAGAGCACACGCCAAAATTTGGCACATGTACAACGAGGAGTTTAGAGCTACACAAAACGGTAACATCTTCAAAATCCACTAGTTATGATATTATTGCTTAAACTGATTTAAGTACTGAAAATATGATTATGAAGTGCGGTACAATAGATAGTTTTAACGGAAGACATCTTGTGTTTGCAGTGACCGTTGTTTATAAGAACTAATAGAAGCTAACTGTAATTTTAAAAGTAAACTGTATCTTCGAGATGTATTCAAATGTTTACTTGTAATATTTCAGGAAAACTTTCAATGGTACTGAATTTAGATTGGTACGAACCAGACACGAATAGTACCGAAGATATAACTGCCGCTGAAACAATGATGCAATTTTCTGTAAGTAGTAAGGACAATTTTATTTTTTGTTGTTTATAAAGATCAGGCTTCGTAGGAGGGAAAGCATCAGTTTGCTTGGATATTGTCAGTTCATTTTGTGTCTATGTCTCATATCTAGGACCGGGGATGAGTTTAGTAGACTCCGTTTCACATTATAAGAAGACTCGTGAAGTTTGTCAACCGTCTTGCGCAGAAGCCAAAATCGGTCGTCTCGTACCTACCATATTTCATGCCATTGGCATTACAAATGATGTTTTATGCCGTCAGCCATTTTATTATTGACATTTGAGGTTGTGTTAGAAGCAATCATTCTTCCTTACATTTTGTTATTATGTTTATAGCCCGTTGTATGTATTCACTACAAAAACAAAACTACAAAACTTATTTATGAATTAATATTAATAATTTTAAAGCCAATCGTCAGTAAAGCCGTCAATTATCAGATTGATTTCCGGAAGTAAACAAACAGTTCACATACCTTTATCTGCCGCATTTGCGGCAAGTAAAGTAAAATGCGGCAGGTAAAGTATTTTGACTTTGACATTACTCGCAAAATCATCATCTGTCAGTGTCACGCTTCTCCCTATTACGACTCTATAATAGTTTTCTTGTGATTTATTTATAACAAATTATTGTTGGAACTCCTTTGACTTCAGGCATTAACTTTTATAATGCTTCAGGGTGTACCTTCAATATACAGTGTGGAAACCACTTTATGTCATTATTTTAAAAAATTATATAAAATGCCAAGACACGTCAACTTTTGAATTGAGTTGTGTGTTATGTAAAAATAAATGTAAATGTACAGGGTGATTCACGCAAGTATGCCATAGTCGGTGTTGTTTTTTTTAATGAAACACCCTGTATATTTGCATATTTTTGAAATCCTCTTGATAAACCGATTCCAACAAACTAAATAATGTATGGTCAATTATGAATTATACAGGGTGAAATTTTTATTTTTACAGTTATTAAACACATACATAAAATACCTGATGTATTTGATTTTAATACATTAAAATAAATGCTCAAAATGTTATCCACCTAGTTGTTGGCAATAGCACAGTCTCCTATAGAACTTCTCCTTAACGTTGTTTAAAGTTTGAGGTGAAATATTCCGTATTTTTGTAGTTATCCTGTCTTTGAGGTCTACAATGCCAGTTGGTTGTGTTGCATATACTTTGTTCTTGGGATAACCCCACAGAAAAAAATCTAACGGCGTAAGGTCTGGCGATCTAGCTGGCCACTCAATAGTACCTCTTCGTCCAATCCATTTATTAGGGAAGATTTCATCTAAATATGCATAATGGGGTGTTGCCCCGTCTTGCTGGAACCAAACATTTTCATTCGGTGAGCTAGGATCTATTGCGTTGGGATATAACTTCATTTCTAAGCAAATTTAAATATTTTTCAGCTGTCAAATTTCCATCTATAAATATAGGACCAATAATATGGTTGCCTATGATACCGGCCCAAACGTTCACCTTTTAAGGGTACTGAGTATGTGTCTCACGCATCCAATTAGGATTCTCTGCTGACCAATATCTTCAGTTCTGTCGGTTTATCTCTCCATTCAATGTGAATGTTGATTCGTTAGGAAAAAGAATGGTACCAAGAGCTATCTCATTTCTGTTCAGCTTATTCATCAATCTTTCGCAGAAATCCATTCTACGATCTGGATCGTCTTCTGTTAACTCCTGCACAAAAGTTAATTTGTAGGGATGAAGTTTTTCTTTATGAAGACATCTTAGAACAGTTGTATGACTAAAATTATTTTCAGGGGCAATTTGACGTGTACTTGAAGTTGGATTCTCTTCGACACTTAACAAAATATCCACTTTCACATCATCTTCAACAAAGTGTGGTTTTCTTTTCAATGGTTTGACATGTCCAAGTTCTCTGAATTGTGCATGAATTCTAGGCACAGTACTTTGTGAAATATTAGGCAATTCGGGATACCTGTGATTAAATAAGTTTGCCACTTCAACTTGATTTCTGCAGTTATCCCCGTACCCGATCATCATTAAAATCTCAACTGTCGACACATCAACAACTGACAGAATAGAAAACAATCCCCATTATTTACCGATTTAAAACAATCCACATTATTTACCGATTTTGTCTAATTATTGGCGTTTTAGGCAATTTTTAGGTATTTATGATAAAATTCATGGGCGTAGCAGGTTTCGTTTAATATACAAATACGTCTAATAATTAGTTACTTCAGATTTTTGATAAATCCATATTTAGATAATTTAAAAAAGTACCAATATTTCATCAATTTTAAAATTTCATTCTGTATAATTCATAATTGACCATACATTATTTAATTTGTTGGAATCGGTTCATTAAGAGGATTTGAAAAATATGCAAATATACAGGGTGTTTCATTAAAAAAAGACAACACCATAAGTGGTTTCCACTCTCTATAACAAATAATAAGTACATTTGTTCTATATTTGCTGTTTACTTTGTCATGATAAAATGCAATGAAATTCACCTCAGCTTTTTATATTCTGAATTCTGAGCAGTTGGCGATAAAATTTTGTATGAAACCACGTCAGTAAAGTGTCTTTATCGGACTCGCCTGTTATTCGCCTCGCTTCGCTCGTCTCATGATTTCAGACTCGTCCGATAAAGAATCACTTTAGTGCCTTGGTACATAAAAACTATTATTTTAAAATATGCTATCTCTTACAGTGGGGATTTTTCGGCCACCCATTATATTATGGAGACTGGCCAGAAATAATGAAAACTCGCATAGAGCTCAGAAGCAAATTAGAAGGTTATAATCAATCACGACTTCCAGAATTCACCCAAGAAGAAATTGAGTACATTAAAGGTACAAACGATTTCTTTGCTCTCAACTCATACACTACAAGTCTTGTAAAAGCAATTCCGGAACCGGAAATTGGCCAGCCAGATACAACTAAAGATATTGGAGTTTATTCCTACCAGCCAGATGATTGGACACCGGCAGCTTCACCATGGCTTAAGGTGCGTTCATTTAAAATCACAATATTTTAGAAAAATTAGTTTATTAGCACATTTTCGATTTTAGGTTGTTCCCTGGGGAATGAGAAAGTTACTTAACTGGTTGAAAAAACAATATTTTGATCCTGATATGCTTATAACAGAAAACGGATATTCTGATTCTACTGGTCAATTAGATGATCCAATCAGAGCTAATTATTTACGAGTAAGTTTGTTTGTTTGTTTGTGAGTAAGTTTGTTTGTTTGTTTGTGAGACACACATTACCGCAAAAGGATCGGCTACGGTTCGGTTACGTGTTCTCCGGCCTTTATTCGGAGCTTGAATATAGGGACTATTTAATAATTTTAGGATTACTTGAGTGCCGTGAAGGATGCTATGGATTACGATGGAGTTAAAGTATTTGGCTACAATGTTTGGACCTTGATAGATAATTTTGAATGGAACGCTGGATATACGTAAGTAGGAATAATATCAACAACATATTATGTAAGAAATTAGATATAATGAATAAGATTGAATTAAATGTCCAAATTGCGTGTTGTACATTTCATAATAGTATGTTTGGTAATATATAATTTGTTATGGAACATCATAACATGATAAATAGGTTCTTGAAACCAACAAATATGAAATAGAGAACAGTACAGGCCGTCATTACCGAAAACGTCCGGTTGCTTGGCATGTTTAAGTCCCAGAGGCGTCCAGTATATGAGATCGTTTCTTGACGACTCGTTGAGTGACGGGCTATTCCCATGTGAATGAACAGCTTTTATATTATTCGATATCTAAAATTACTTCAGATAAATTTTTTGGATCAAGATTGAGATAATTTTTATTATATTCTGTTTTTATTTTCAGGCAAAAGTTCGGTTTAGTTTATGTCGACATGAACGATCCCAACAGAACAAGAACCAGAAAGGATTCCTCATATTATTATCAAAAGGTTTGTGAAACACATTGTATTGTTGATGAATGTATAGATTGATTCTAATAAATATTTGCCAAGTGAAAGTATTTTTTATTTTGAATTAATTGGAACTTATACCTTTATAATCAATCAAACCAGCTGACAATACTTACATAGGGGTAGAGGGGTCTTGTTACTATGTCTATGCAATCTTCTTTAATTTCATTGTTGAACAGTGTTTCAGTTTAAAAAAATACTTTTTACCACTACTAGCTGTGAAGTTGACAATTATAGCTTCTTCTAGCCAATGGAGAAGTTGAATTTCTCTATTAGTGGTTATTAATTTTTTTCTATTATTACCTAGGTCAATAATGGACAAATTCAAATATTTTGAGAATTCAAGGGATAGTAGTTCAACAAAAACTTGTGCAACATAATTTTGTATACCTAGGAAATTGTCTTTAACATATTTGATGCTTGAAATTACCAATCAAGATGAAATTATTTGAATAAATGCCATTAGTTTAAAATTCGCGCTCAACCAAAAATTACTGGTGACATAACGAGTACGTTAATAATATCACAGAATACACCATCCCAAGAAGAAGCGAATCTTGTGGTATTTAAAAATTCATTTTCTGAGTGCGCATGTCTGTCAGTTGCCATTTTAAGCCCGTTATCTGTCAATGACATGTGATTTTATTGTTTACCAAAGAATTTTCTTTGTTGTAAGCTTTTTGATTATTTACATATTTTTTTGTGTTTTGAACGATAAAATTTGTTTAGAAAATTACATTTATTAGTAACGGCGCCAAAAACTTGTGCAATTCGTGGCTGTCATTCAAGTGATGGATGAATAATTGAAAAACACAAGAAAACTACGATATCTATGAAGAAAAGTTTACTGTCGCTTCTTTTTTATAACTTCGTTGTCACAAATATCAGTACATTTTCTCATGGGTGTAAAATTTAATTCAGAATCTGGTGAAGTGTAATTTTTAAATATATAAATAATAAAAATTTTATATCCAAGCACCATAGATACTTATTGTAATTTTTTATCATCATTTACTGAAATTCTTTCTATTGTAAACTGATATTATAAATATATAAGTAATCTATTATTATTGTATTGGTTTTTAGACTCACCCTATCCTACATAAAGTGCTACATAAAAACATTACTTACACATATAATTTCGATAACAATATTAGACTATGAGAACATGGGGAAAAAAGCGATTTGAAACAGTAGCAAACCCATTCAGAATGATAGTTTATCATGCCACCATCGGTTCCAGCACTAAGGCGTACATTTTCTCTTGTGTAGAAAAGCGCAGTGGAAAACTGAACATTTTATTTTTCACCCCCTGAAACCGTGATATGAAACTGAACGCCGCTTGTTATATTTGATAGTAGAGTCATAGGAGATCGGTCCAGACCCTATGACGTTCGAAAATAATCGTTCGGAAAATCTAGGAAAATTATTAAAAACTCTAATTTTCATCCCCCTGAAACCGTGATATGAAACTGTACGCCGTTTGTCACATTTGATAGTAGAATAATAGGAAATCGGTCCAGACTCTTTGACGTTCAAAAATAATCGTTTTCCCCATGGGCTCATAGTCTATATAGAAAATAAGAATCATTTAGTTAAACAATAGCTCATTATTTTAAATAATGGTACCTACTCCAAAAACAGAAGCTAAAACTTCACAATATTTGTTAAGCTGTTGAATTAACATAAATTGAGTTTAACAATTAAAACTTTGTCGAAACAAGTCATAAAAATAAACAATTATTATTTGAGATTCTTTGGTTAGTTAGTTAGCATTTAGTTTACATTTTTTGAACAATTTTCTCAGTGTAACTTGATCCGTTATTTGTCAACGTCAGTTCGAAGGTCACGAGAAATTTTGCCCCCAAAGCATCAAAGGATTTACGCCGGCATTCGTTTCTTGTTTGGCTGGTGTATTCTGTGAGAATATATCGAAAACTGACAGCGTACTTGTCATTCAGACGACGGGCTAAACGCTTCTCGTGGTGTGTTTGTGAATACTTTTTAATTTTTGTCCTAAATTTGGCTAGTAGTGGAAAAAATTGTATATACACCATGGTGGTGAAGATATTTATAAGCCTTGCACCTTTTCCACTAATGTTCTTCATTGGAATTTGAAGCTCGTTCCAAACTGGTGGCGAACTTTCTGACCAAAATATTATGTTTGTCATTTTATTTAGATAGCTAGCCAATTTCTCTTCCTCCTCATCTATAAACGCACGCCGCCCACATAAAACGATTATTCCATATATAGGCTGTAAGTATTTTAATATCTGAAACGTGTAAGTCTTCCTGATTTCCTTAAACGCAATATGTGGCCAATTTTCTGAATTTATTGACGGAATCACTTGTACAAAACACGCCTCGTGAATAAATAATAAGACTGTGGCAATAGTAAATGAAACGGCAGACAATGATAACGTATAAATAATGCAGTCATCGTGTGCCTTCTAGTCAGCGAGTTATCAGAATTTGTGGTTACACAACGTAATTAATTTTGAGCAGATGTTTGTTTATGGGAACGACAACTTTGAATGTATTTGATTGTATATTATATACTAGCGGTCACTAAAAAGGGTGGATTCTTTATAAAACTATAAATATGCATATGTAAGTTAATCAAATTATCATGCAACTAGAGCAGCTATAAAAATCAATATGATCTATTTATATTTATAATATATTTAATAATAATTGATAAAAAATCGTAGGCATTGTTCATAGAAATAAGAATTCAACACCATTGGCAATAGACAATAATTATTGTGTAAAATGTACGGAGAAAGAAAAATGTAAGCGGCGGTGCATCGCTGGAATTATTCTTGAATGAGTCGTGAGCAGAAGGCCGAATAGGAAGAGAATAAAGATTCGAGAGTGTCATCAACCCTTTATTTATAGCATTAATCGGTTAGATTCATTTCATGAAAGTAGGTATCTTGGCGTTTCAACGTCGAGATTCTCGATCGTGAACAATGGGAATTAGTTTAGGAGCTAATTCTCTTTTATATCAATCAATAGTTAAAATACTTAAATAAGATGAAATTTTAAAAACGTTTTAGTTTATGCAGATTAAAATTACTTTGGTTCTTCTTTCGCTTTAGCAGCGATAGTTTCCAGCAACTAAATACCCTATTTTAATGTTAACTAATAAATGTATTATTAGTATTTGGAAATGACTGGCTGAATAAAAGATTGAAATATATAAAGGAAAATAGGTGTAACAGCAATCTAAAACAATTCTACAAAAAGATATAAGCACCGACCAAATATTCCAATAAAATAATGGGAATATGAAATGAAAATGGAGTAACAGTTTATGAAAACACGGAAATGATAGAAATATGGGAAAAGTATTATAGCAGAATGCTTCATGAAGATGATGACCCTACAGAGGCAGATCAAGAAAACGCAATTACGTTGAACTGCCTTGACAGAAATAAAAAGACTAATCAACGGAAAAGCTACAGGAGAAGACAAAATAGCAGCAGAAGACAATATCCAAATTGATACAACAAACACCACTCAATAACACTCATCCACCAAAAAGATTATAGACCAATAACCCTGCTCAATATACAACCTACAAAATACTTGCAAACTTAATAAATCGAAAACTGAAAACATGCACAATAAAATAATAGGAGACTACCAAGACCAGGAATAAACACCATCAAACAAATCCTTGAAAAATCCCTGGAATACAATAATGATCTACTTGAATCAATTTTAAGGCATGCAAACTTAGACGAGAAAAATATTATGAATATAATAGTGAACGACACAGTTAATTGCTTATGCCGACGACCTCAGCATCGTGGCTAAAACAAAGAAAAGTCTGAAAAAAGCAGCAGACAAGCTAGACGCAAAGGCACGTTCGGGCTACGAATAAATGAAGATAAAACAAGATATATGCGAGTGGGAAAGAAGAACAAAACAATGAAGAGAATACCTATAAATCAGTCACGTAGCTATAGTTTTTACATGGGGAGGGTTTTGGTTTTTTTCATCTGATAGGTTTAGAAGGGGAAAGCTTTATTGAAGGCGCCGCCTGAGGCAAAAAAAATCGAGTGCCACGACCTAAAGCAATTTTTCAAGTTCAAGAAATAATTTTAAGTTTCTATTTAAATTATTTGTTTGACTTGGCTACATCTAAAAGTATTTTTAAACATCGTTTTTCGTTTTGCCCCCTTCTGCTGAAATGGTTATAACCATGTATATATATTTTTTAAAGGAGCCGTCCCTTCGCCGGCACCACCTCAGCCTCTTGGGCTTATTGTGGATTCTCCTAACATTCTGACTACAGCCTATTCAGCCAATCCGTTCCCTGTACTAGCTCATACAAGTTCTTTACTGGTTGGTTGTAGAAGTCTTCTGGAGTCATTTGGGGTCTTCCATTTAGTTTTTGCCTCCTGTGGTCCAGCGTCTCACAGCTGCATAATATGTGCAGAGCTGTTTCAGTGTCCTTTTTCATCTCCTGCATGTGAGGTCTCCGTTATACAGCCCTATGTTGTTCAGGAGCTCCTTTGTGGGAAAGTCTCCCGTAAGAAGCCCCGTTTTGGTGCGTAGTTTGTTCCTGCTCATTGAGAGCAGTTCTTTTTCTACTTTTTCTGATGGTTCTTTTATAAATTTCTTCCCATGTGTTTTATGGATTGTTCTTTTACCCACCCTTTTAACCATGACCTAGTGGAGCATCTGGGGATGCCCACAGATGGTTCGGGTCCGTTCATCAGTGTTGACGATCCTGCTCTTGCAAGTTCGTCAGCTTTTTCATTGCCAGCGATTCCTTTGTGACCTGGGACCCACTCCAGTGTTACACTGTTCCGAGTCGCCAGTCTTCTAAGTTCTTCGCCGCATTCCCATACCAGCCGAGATGTTACCTGTATATTAATTTGGGAGTACCTATTTCAAAAAGTGATACATGATTGAAAATTGAAGCTTGTATTAAAACAGAAAATCAATCTCACAAAAGTAAATTTAACCTCTTTAGCTAAATTATTCACAATTTTTTAGGAGTATAATTCTATTGCCACATCCCGATGAATACTCATATTGCGGCAGTATGCTGATGAAAAATTATTGTACCTTTATTGTACTTTCTATGGGGAGGGTTTGAACCCCCAACCCCCCCTTATATACGTCCCTGCTATAAATACTATAAAAGAAAATATTGAGAACAATAATTGGACTAGACAAAACAAGAGATGGAGAGAGAAGATTAAAAAAAACATAGGAACGGAAAAGGAAACAGGTGGAGAAAATATAGTCCGATTTATAAAAAAAGGAGACTGGAATGGTTGGGACACATTATGAGAAGAGCACTAACGAAAATATTGAAGAAAATATTGAAGATAATAACAACATGGGTTTCATTAAAGACGAGATCAAGAGAAAGAACACACCCAAATGGTGGGAAGATATAAGATCAGAGACTGGAAAACAAAATGCAGAGACAGAAGATAATGGAAAACTATAACAAAAGAGGCCAGGACAGATAAAAGATTACAGTTGCATAGGATTTAACACAGCACTATTGAGCTAGCCATAATACCTCGGGATTGAACGGCCCTGATGCTAATAATGATGAATAAATTTATAGTTAAATATTTCTTTTAAAATATTTCCATAATAGCTTATTAATTATTAGTAAAAAAAGTATATCTGACAACCT
Source organism: Galerucella tenella (assembly GCA_910591685.1). Classification (NCBI taxonomy): domain Eukaryota; kingdom Metazoa; phylum Arthropoda; class Insecta; order Coleoptera; family Chrysomelidae; genus Galerucella; species Galerucella tenella. The sequence goes on along the minus strand of CAJUYH010003439.1, from coordinate 42,895 downwards.
TGCGTTTTTCTCACGTCTTCACATTGACTTTAGAAAGAGTATACCACCTCCTCGAATATGAATTTGAATGTTTTTTTTTTAAATAAAAATTTGTATTTCTCGATGCTGTTGAAAATAATTCTTGTACACTCGTCTCGACTAAATGATGAACAATGCGGATTTGCATTATTCTTCACGTTACGTAAGTGAACATCTTAAACATATTTTACAATTGAACGGATTAAAGATTAAGTACCTACCTATGTTTAGGGCCTTGGGCGAAAGAATTTTCCGGGTTCCATTAAATAAATTGCCATAGTTTTACACGAGTTTTAAGTTCCCAGCAAATACTAAGACCATCGGCTTTAAACAAACTTTATCTTAGCTGGAGATGGAAAAAAATCGTTAATTAGGTAAATACAACTATAATAGTTGTTGAAACATAGCGAAATATAATGGAATCGGTCACGCTAGATCTAGTGTTTGAAGACAACGTTGTATTTTAGTATATTTGTTAATTGAACAACTAAAAGTACAATAAACACTTTGAAAACTTGACGGAAGGTGAAAAAATGTATGAGCATTTTATCCTGGAACTTTTTTATTTAACTTTTGATCTAAATATATCATAAAAATAAAGGACAAATAATAGTTATTCATGAAATAAGGATCACAAAGTCGATCATTATGGAGACACGTCACAATGACAAATATTTTTAAAGCAGTCAGTATATTATGTGTAGTATCTTGCTTTTTTTGGGACTAATTTTTTCATTTTCGTTCCAGACTCAAAATTTTGTTGGAAATGTCCAAAGCAGAATATCCGTAAAATTTGAGCACTTCAAATTAACTTTAAGTACTCACTCACTCAAAACGACAGAAGATTTCTCAAAAAGAGAAATGTTTTCTAAAACAACGCCGTTTTTTCCTTAAGTATCCAATAGGAGTGAGCTCATTTCAGCAAGATTATATGGTTGCGTTCATCACAACATAGCGCTATCAATTTCCGGCTGAACGCGTGTTTTGTGAACTGATCAGATTGTGCGATGTGGTATCAGTTGCTACCGATTGATGATGCATTAACTGTCATTTATGACATATGTTGGAAACATATTAGGTGCTTTCGATTATTCACTTTTGGCTGCTAGTAGCAGCTCGTAGTGACTGAATTTCGTTCGTTTATTACCGGGCGTGACGCCTAGTCTTACCTTCCCCTTGCCCCTCAAGCACATACCGAAATGTATGAGCTTCAAGCCACGGATATTAAATATTTGACGTTTGTCCGGTTTGACGTTTATTTAAAGGTTAAGATTGTGCCGATTACGATTTAATGCGATTTAAACCTTACCAAAAATATCTAAATATGCAAAATTATATTATCAACAACATTATAATTGAAAACTGTCCTTTTAACAACACAGGAAATTCATTGGCATTGGCACATGACAAGTGGTTTTGAGGATCCTAAAAAATCGTGTTCGTTTTGCTCAAAAGTCGTGACGACTGAGGCGTCACGCACAAGTGCTTGAAGCCCAAATAAACGAAAACAACATATATAAATATCTTTGTTTGGAGATATTTTAGTTTGTATTTTAGTGATTATTTTTTTCACTTGTCAAAATCTGACATTTCGGTGGTTTTAACCAATAGCAATACATTATTCTAGCCAATCATTCGGTATTATACTGATAATTCTGCTTCCTTATCGATAAAACCTTGTTTACATCGAAACGTCAAAATTTTACTTTGAATTTGTCATTATTGACAACTAAAAGTGCTTCGAAGTTTATTGAAAAATGAACACGAACCGATTGAGTGCCATCACCCAAGAGAATATTGAACATTCAGGTATTACAAAATTTTAAATTGTTGAAAAAAATAATCTTCCCAAATACAACTCGCTCTTCAAATTTTATCACATAATTTTTTATTTTCATCACTCAAACTTGTTTATTTGAGGCAAAAACATTCAAACAAACCGAATTTAGATAAAATCCCTCGTCCTAACGGACTCGTGATTTTATCAATCGGTTTGTTTTCATATTTTTGCCAAATAAACAAGTTTTCGTGGAAAAGAAAAAATTATCGATAAAATTTGAAGCACTCGTGGTATTACCTTTGATAATTTTTTACTGAATATAGTAACCAATCAAATTACTTAATTTCAAGTCATGTGTCAAATTTCATCCAATCACCGCTGTATTACAGCGATAATACCCTACATGTGGTGTTTTCAGTTTGGTGTTTACTTTTTATTAAACATTAATTAAACGTCAAACTGACAACTGGATTAAAAATGTCGCGAAGATTAGGTATTGCATCTAACGATTCAATTAATTTACCAATTGTACTTTTCACAACTGTAGTTTTAAATAAAAATGAATACTATTTGATTAAAATTGATAAAGTTTGTATTGAAAATTATTAAACATTAGATTGGCAATCAATTTTTTGATATCTACAAAGTAAAAAAATTATCTTATCGAATACTCCTCGGGTCTTGATAAATACTCAAAATTTTGTCGTAGAGAATCCTTCAAGCGTGTTGCTTAAAGATAATAGCCCTCGGCCTGCGGCCTTGGGCTATTATCAAGCAACACGCTTTCAGCATTCTCTATGACAAAATTATCTCGGTATTATCAAGACCCTAGGGGTATTACTACTGAAAATGAGTGAACAGCTGGAGGAAACTTATTATTTCATTAATAAATTGTATAGTTTGTCAGTTCATAGTATGCTCGAAAGTGGGCAGTTCAATTTATTGTAATTAAATCCCGATTTTTGGTGGTTAGAAGTAATACCTATTTCATAATTGTCGTATATATCAAATAAAATTGAGTTGTTGTTGTATTCATTGAAATTTGAGATATATGTCGATGGTTTTATTAGCACGTTCAGCAGAATGACGAACTGATGGATCACTCTAAAAATCGCTACCTGATCAACTTTGTTGGGATGAACGCGACCAATTCCTTTGACACTTTGACAATAAACATGTTCTTTCTTAACAGTTTTGGAAACCAGTAGCGTCAGAGCTCGTTTATTACAAAAACCTCAAGACCCTGTATCTTATTAATGACAAAAAACTTACCACACATGTTTATAGAAGGTTTTCGTCTTGAAAGTGAATGACAGCAATACTTTGGAAAAACCCTTTATATCTCCTTGGTCGTTGCGATGATATACCAAGCTTCTGATTGAAATTATTTTTGTTTCAAGTTGCGTTTGGTGTTATTTTTTCGACACAAAATATTAAACCTTATAATAAATGGCATAGCTGGACGCTTTTTAAATTATACTCTAACCGATGTATATTAGAATTTGTGGGAGTATGGTGGTTACATGAGAAGTGTAAGTAAGACATACATTTTAACACAAAATACATCGATCATCTAATAGATACACAACATCCGGGTGTTACCGAACTCAATTTGCAAAGCAGCATCGATTTGATGATCATCCATCCCATCAACAAATTAACTTCTAATCATTATCATCACTTTCTACAATAATTACAAAAGTTTATTTAGGTGCCGCTGTGTATCTTTGAAGAATGCAGTTAAATGCGTGTATCATTAGAGATGTTACTAATTGATTGCCTTAGTTTGGAAATATTTCACATTAAATTAATAAGCCAAAATAGCGTAATACACAAGAGACGTTATAAAATTGCGTGTAATTATGTATCCTATTATGTTTTTATGAATTTAGATTTTTTTTGTCCGCTCGTATTTTACTTAAATTGAGGCTGAGACGATGCAATCATTTGTTTATTAACAAGTCGTTTGTCATTGGCGTAACACCAAAATAAGTTATATACATACGTTCTTATTACCAGAGCAGAACATTTACTTTTTATTTAAAGTAGGTACTTTAACCTAGTTCGTCATTCACGAATATTATTCTACGTTTTGAGTATATTAAAAATTCCAGTGTTACCAATTTTGGAAATATAAATAATAGCTTATCGTCAATGGGTGTCGTTTCCGAACTGCGTTTGTCTCTGTATCTCAGGGTCGTGGGTTTGTGCCCAACGTTGGGCGCTAATCTGTAGCGACTAGAAACGGCATAAAATTCCGGTATCTGTCGGATAGATAGCTTGAAGCAGAGTTATAAATTATACAGTGTTTTCAAATGACACTTACAACGTTTGCATGTAGATTCCTTTCGTAAAATTGGACAAAATGATATAAGGATTAACGGGTCCAACACATTTACTTTTCGAAATACAGAGTGTTAAAGTTTTGAGAAATTAAATGATTTAATTCGATAACTATAAAATGGATGGATGATTTGATTTGACAATTGGCAGGTTGTTTTTAAATGTAAAAGGGTATATTTTGATGGAAAAATGTTTTTCAATTTTTGATCCAGTTGTGTGCATTTGGAAGAATATGCTACCTTTCATTTTTTACGCCACTGGCATTTGAAGCTATTTTTATTCAATTTTGTATTCCTTGATGGTTTTCACGTGAAAAACGAATAACCTTTACATATCAAAAAAAAATTTGTAGTTTTCAAGACATATAATGATTTTACAAACAATTTTTTGTTGACGTTGAATCACTGCAGTTATGGAATCAATTATCTTATGGTCATCTAACAGCACAAAAAAAACTACTATTTTCCAAATATCATACCTTCCTGCACCAATCCGATATTGCTACATCGTCAGCGTACCCTTTCATGGCTCTATATAATGCTTTCACCACAACACGTGAACCAAGCAATTATTTACTGTTGAAGTCTCCAATTCAGATCACTCGTACTTTGGCTCAACTCCGTACGGTTAATCAATTTAAAATGAAGTTCACATTAAACGGCATAACCTATAGTATATATCCTACTTTAACATGTACTGTTTGTAGCCTGGACAAGAAAGAAACTATTTTTCATATTTTCTTTGAGTGTCTGATATATACAGTTATGAAACAAAACATATCCTGTCTGCAGAATTTTGAAACATTAGTAAATGCTCTACAAAATATAAACCTATCTGAGGGAAAAACTATATGCTGCTACCTTTGGAATATTCTCAAATTGAGGTCATTTATAATCGATCAATAATGTATTTATTTTATTTTGTTTTTATTTTTTATTACAAACTGTCTTGTAAACTTAAAAAAAAATATTTTTTGTATATTATCACACACTAACCTTGCTGTAAACATTGTTTTCTATAAGCAATAAAGTTATTATTATTATTATTATTATTATTATATATATTATAATGATTTTATGAAGTCTGCGAGATCGCTTTTTAATACCTAATTGATAAAATAAATTTTTTGTCTTGTATTTTTTTCAATATCTACCAAGTACTTATGGTTGGAATATGTAACAGGATCTACTTTATGAAACAGCAATGCATTTAAAACATTGTTGAAAATATTTGTCCAAACTTGTGATTTTATTAACAGAAGAATTAAGCAGCCAACAAATTACTTACAGACTTTAAATATGTATCTTGAAAACTACAAATTTTTTTATATGTAAATGTTATACGTTTTTCACGTGAAAACCATTGAGAAATACAAAATTGAATAAAAATTGCTTAAAAAGTCAGTGGCGAAAAAAGTGAGAGGGGCAAAGATAACATATTCTTCCAAGTGTACACCACTGGATCAAAAATTGCAAAATATTTCTCCATAAATATATGCCTTATGACGTTTAAAAACAACCTGCCAAATATCAAATCAATTTATCCATCCATTTTAACGTTATCAATTTAAAACATTCAATTTTTCTCAACTTTAACACCCTGTATTTCGAAAAGTAAATGTCTGGACCACTTCATCCTTATATCATTTTGTCCAATTTCACGAGAGGTATCTACATGCAAATGTTGTAAGTGTCATTTGAAAACACCCTGTATATATTATCAATAGCTCAAATACCATTTTTCAATGGTGTGGGGTAGAACATTTCATGCGATATCTATATTGGTAACGCGCTTTTTTAAATACGACAATATTACATGAAACTGTAATAATACTTAAAAGATATTAAACATAACCATCATTACAAGAGCTGATGCTGTTTGGTACACTTTTCAAGACGCTCTGTATACAACGATATAGCAATAACAATTCCAAACCGAGGCGGCATCTGACAAAGCCCATCCCCATCATTTATAAACTAACGCTTTCACCATATTAGATAAAATTTTATTACAATTGCGCCGTCGTCGTCGTCACCGTCATCAAGTCACGACGCCAATTCCAAAAGAACGACGCACGTTTTGAGAAGAATAATGGACGATCTGAAAATATAAAAATGTTTGGAATATGTGCTTTATGAATAATTCTTAACACACGATTCTATGTTGTGTAAATTCCATTCAGAGATTTCTCAGTGATTTTCATTTATTTAAAAAAAACTCATTTTATGAATTGAGTAATCAAAACTGATAGTGACAAGTTTAATATTTATTTCCAAAGAATGTTTGGTTTGCCTATTTAAAATGTTTCAAGGGCGTACCCAGGATCAAAATTTGGAGGGGGCAAACCATGGTCGTAACATTTTATCACTGAAAAGGTGGATGGAATCAAAATTTTAGGAAAATAACATAATAGTGTTTTATCAACTATTATTTGCTTGAAAAAATTATTCTATCAGCCTTATTTATTATCATTTTTCTTGTTCAAACCCCCCTTTTCAATCCTAATTTTCTTCAAATAATTTACGATGAACTCTCATTTAACTCAACCCAGTCCTCTCCCATTGTACTTCGCATCCAGGTCTTTATGGTACTGAAAGATCGTTAAATAAGAGCCGTACTGGATGGGGGAGCACTTAAAATGAGAAGTGCATGCCTTGCTCTTCAAAAAGTGCAGCCACTTCAATATCCTTCAATTTCTATTCTGCTATATCTTTCTCTTTCCACAGATTATACCACAAATCCAATTCTGCAGAGATATCACCCAACTCATAAAAGATTTTGCATTTTTTTTCAAATCTTATTCTTAGCAAGTATGAAAGATGAAGATGGCAAAACCAGGTGTATTTTCGTATGAGAATCTAGCATTCAATGATAAAGCTAAACAGTCCAAATAAGGGTCAACGATGGTCTTCAGTATTCAATAGCAGTTTCAGATGGCAGATTACTTCTGTGGATTTGCTAATACACAGATAATTTTTAAGTAATTTATCAAAAACATGTTCTATTTCTTGTCGATCCTTCTTAATGACATCAATGATTTTTCCTCACCGTAACCCTTCTAGAACCCGCTAGAGATCACTCTGTCTCTAGAATACCACAAACTGGTTGACATCGATTTCTCCACCATTCGCTAGATGGCTCTAGATCAGTGTAAAGCGTTTCTAGATGTAAGTAAGTCCCCTTATCTTTCCCACGCAGAGTACACCAATGAAATGTTCCCAAAATATTACCCTATAGTGAATTTTTTGTCTTAAATCTCAAAATGTCCGCAATGAACGAACTTAATTTTTAATTTCGGTCTGTTATATCTGATTTTTCTGCATTAATTACTTCCCAAATTATCCAATTAGTTTTATGTACTATGATAAAATACATTACGTTATAATACAGTGGTACCACGCCTTATTTTTGGTACTTATCGTTCGTTGCACAAAGCATGACAGGTGCAAGATATTTTGATTGTTAAATAGCGATATAAATCTTTCGCGAAAGAGATTAACTCTTCCCCGAAGGCGGCCATTAAGTAAGTAGCTACCGTTCCTTTAATATGAAATGATAAGCGGCTGGTTGATTTTCTTTTCATTAATTTTTTGCTCTCAAATTAATGGGGAAAAACGAAAAAATATTTGACGAAGAATTTCTCGCTAAACATGAAAGACAAAACAAAATAAGGAAAACAGGAGTACATCTGTATAACACAAATATTTTCAACCATGTTTAACTACTGATAAACCTCAACAAACTCAAGTGGACGTTCTTAATCCTAATGGACACCTTCCATTTTCAGGACCTTCCAATCGAGGTAGAATTGATAAATACAGCCCAACTAAGCCAGTAGAGATAATATGATTCAATTCGAAGTTTTTGAATGGATCTTCTTTACTAAATAAGATTCTTAACCTCAGTGTCGTGGATTCGAGCCCCACGTTGGGCGCCAATAAAACAAAAACTACTAGGCTTTAAAAAACTGTTTTGAATCGTTCTTGCAATGTAAATTGTTAATTTAACTAGTTAATTACGTGGGCTCTTGCCTAGCTGATGGTAATACTTTGGGAATAACAAGTTATGTAGTTTGAAATATCTCTCCATTCAACCTACTATTAATTATAACCATCAGAGAAGACATAATGTTTATTTTCCACATATTGTCCAGTGTAATATCGAATAAATATTAAGACAATAATACTTAATGGATCAATGATACGACTGTAGATAAAACCAATTGAGTTAAATATATTTTCTGCAATTCAAAAGACATGCACGGCGATTATGCACTGTGAAATTGGTTATAATTATTAGAATTCCTCAGAAAATGTGGAATTAAAGACATTTTGAGCACAAGGTTCCTTATTTAAATTGTGCCTGAAGTAATACGTTGAATTACCATGATTATGCTAACAATGCATGGATCAATCAACTGTTAACCATGCATGAGTGAAATTTAAGAAAAAAAATGTTAAATCACTCGGATTCTCAATAATTAATTTTAACGGGAGTTTGGTGGATATTTTAATTAGTTTGATATTTGTTTTTGCAATGACTGTAATGTGTGGTCACGATTCCACATAGTTGGTATTATTGAAATGATGTATGCAAACATCCTCCCGCCCTCTAAGATTAGTTCCTCCGTCTTATCTATAGCGTGTGTAAGATTTGGATTTGGCGTGCTAATTACAATTAGTATTCTCTTCGTTAAATTTTTGAAATATTCAATTTATGTTGAGTTTCAAATAATTCAATAAATAATTATTATTTCATTCTTTGTATTGATTATTCAATAATCATTGAATTGGATAAACGTGTTCGGGAATAATTAGATTTATTTTATTTATTTTTTTGTAACTCAACCTTAATTTCTTACAAGGTGTTTCCAGCTTTCCACCTTTTGCTTCTTGTTTTAATTGCTTCGTTTCGATTAAAAAGCTGGTGGCGTCCAATTTAATATTTATTGTACACCCCATCCCAGTGATATTGTATAAAATAGTTTAATTGGTGCCGAATTCCACTCGCTGAGGTGGAGTGCTCTAGCCTGGGGCAGTTTTAGGTTACATATATCTGTAATAGCTTTCAATGAGCTAATTTTTTCAATTGGGATCCTCAACCTTTGCTCTCACTCCTACTAAAATCTGATTATCTGCTGTCGATAATAAAATTTTTAAAATATCAACATGAAATTATACTTAATTGTATAAAATAACTTCATTGTAACTACTTATCTCGTTTGCATCGATATGCATTAATTAAACTAACTATCATATTGTTATTACGCTCTCAATATAATTTATTGGTATGACAAATTGAAGGTTAGACTAAAAATAAATGATATGATTGCAAAAACTAAAATTCTATCATTTCTTATTAAAATTTTATCGCAGAAATTACTTTATCGAATAAGCACAAATAACGTTATTATTCTGTAGAATAAAGACTTGGTAATAATAAGTCTGTGATAGAAAAAGGTTTTTGTAAATCCAGGAAGTCGGTAAGCTGGTTTAGGAGTTTGGCAGTCACGGAAAAATTATACAGTACCATTCAAAAGTCCCCTCCCCCACTCGTATCTTTTGAACGGCTACACTTACATTAATAAAATTTGGAGGGTGAAAATAAAGTGTTGTAAACTTCTCTACGAATGGTAACAGGTGACGTAATAGTTATAGATGACGTCACAGTGCCACTCTGTCACCCTTATGTCAAGTGATATCTCGTTTGAAAGGCATTGACATTGGCTACATAGCCATATTAATTTTGTTTGAGTTTAAACTGATTTTGACGGATAAATTAAATAAATACCAAAATTATTGAAATTATGTTTTTACATTCAATTAATCAAATATCAACAATGGATTCTTATAGCAAGTGTTCGAAATGTGCTCCGTCTACTTCCTGACAGTAATACATCCTAATATTAAACTCTTGTCGTACTCGTTCGGATGTGTCAGCTGAAATTGCATTGTATTCTTCAATAATTCTTTCTTTCAAAACGCCAATGCTATCTGGTGCCGTAGTATAAACCTTGGATTTCAAGTACCCCCATAGAAAAAAATCTAATGGTGTCAGATCTGGTGACCAAGGTGGCCATACTATAGGACCTCGCCGGCCAATCCATCTACCTCTCGATATTCTTCATTCAGGTAACGGCTTACTGCACCATAATGTGCAGGAGCACCACCTTGTTGGAATGTTACTTCTAGATGGCCGAATTCATGTGGATAATCTTCCAGAATTTCAAGAATTAACGGCTCAATTGCATTTTGTAACATCTCCAGATACACTTCACCGCTTAAATTTGAATTTAGGAAGACAGGACCAACTATGTGGTTTCCCAAAATACCTGCCCAAACATTGAATTTTTCTGGAAATTGGGTATGTTGTTCACGAAAGGTGTGAGGATTTGTGTCACTCCAATACCTTACATTTTGTGTATTCACATTTCCATTGATGCAAAAAGTACTTTCGTCACTAAAACAAATTGTTTTTGTGTAATGTGGGTTTTGACTAATTTTATTTGTCATACATTCACAGAATTCGAGTCTTCTGTCGGGGTTGTCATCCGAAAGGTGGTGCACCATTTTTAACTTGTATGGATGAAATTAATTTTTAGCCAACACTCTCTGTACTGTACTTTTACTTACTTCACAGATAGACGCAACTTATCTCTCATTAAATAAACGTTCCGCTTCATGGAGATTCTTTCTAGATTCACCAATTATTAAGATAGCTGCTACTTTGTCGGCTTGAGTACGTACCATTTTGCCTATGTAAACTCTTAAACGTCTCGTTAGACAATAATAAAATTAAATATTCAAGCTATTTAGAAAAACTTTGCAAAGCAAAAAATACTATTAAATTGAAAACGTCAATTTTTTTGACAACTAACCAGAGGCGGACTGAAAAATCTTCAATATTTGAATGTGAAATAATAATTTTGGTATTTATTTTCCCTACCAGCGTGCGGAAAAGTCCACTACTGATTGTAGTTTACCAAATGACTGAAAAATTAATAAATTCATTACAATTTTGCTATAATTTTCAATAAAAAAAAACTTACGTTTCAATCATTTTTTAATGGCCTCATCAAATGACTGTCAAATGATAATAATTAATTTGTTGATATGTATTTAATAGGAAATGTTTCTTTATGTTAACTTTTGGGCTCATTTCCGCATGGTAGTAGAAAAAATAGTGTACCTAACACGTGCGTAAAGTGACTTTTCCGCAAGCGATTGCTAGCCGAACTCGCTGAAGCGTCGTTCGGCCATCTGCAATAGCGTGCGGAAAAGTATTACTTTCCGCACTAGTTAGGTAAATCACACAAAAAAGTATACCAACCCATTTTTCGGAAGTTATTTCATTTCAACATACATATACAAAGCTTTAACCAAAAACTATTTATTATTATAAATATTAATATTAGAAACACAATTTGTTACACTCGGTAAATTACTTAAAATTGCCGGTACAGCGGAGTAATTTGGTGTTAACTAGTAAGTAGATGACGTTGATGAGGATGGCATCGGTTGCAGGTCACATAAAAATGACGATGAAGGTGACGGCAACGGTTTTAAGATATTTGTAGATGAAAGAATTTTATTCGATATATTTTTCTTATATCAAACCCGGGTGGTTTGATAGTTGTTTTATGACACTACTTTAAAGAATGATATCTTCGTTATTTTATCTTTTCAAAAAATAAAAAAGCTAGAAAATATGTAGATTTTATTTGATGTACTATTTATTCACCTGTTGTATCAATAGTTATAACTTCCGAAGTAAAAAACTGCCTAATAAGGTCAAAATTTGGATAATTTTACTTTCCCGCACTAGTGCGGAAAAGTGACACTTTCAAAGCTAAAATGCGTGCGGGAAAGTGGGTTAAAACGCACGGTTGTAGAAAAAGTAAGTTTGTTAAGTTTTTGGGGAGTATACTTACATTTGAACATTTAAAATATATATTTTATTGATTGTAGTTTACCAAATGACTGAAAAATTTATAAACTGTCTGTCATAATTTTTAATATAAAAAAAAACGTATTTTTCAATTATTTCTCAATGGTCCTGGTATAAGCCTTATCAAATGAATATCAAATAATAATAATTAATAATTATGTTGATATATATTTAACAATAAATGTTTCTTTATGTTAACTTTTGGGTTATTTTCCGCATGCTAGTAGGAAAAATAGTGTACCTAACACGTGCGTAAAGTGACTTTTCCACACGCGACTGCTGGCTGAACTCCGCTAAAGCGTCGTTCGGTCATCTGCAATAGCGTGCGGAAATGTATCACTTTCCGCACTAGTTAGGTAAACTACTATTACTCCCTAGGGAGGAAAAGTGAAAGTAACGTCATGGTACGTCATCAATGAAATAACTTATACATTGACATTGACGACCTATACTATATAAAGTATATATTTTACCGTTTATTTATAGAACGCCCTGTATTTTGCAAAATGGTAGAAATCAGTAAATTGTTATTTATTTGTATATTTTTACATTAACCATTTGACTTCAATTCATAGATACATCCGGTTTTCGAAACAGAAATATTATACAGCATGCTATGGTCCATTGACATATTAACAGTTTCAAAGTGAGTTAGGTATCAACAAAATAATATAAAACAATATTTAAAAAATGAGTGATTCAAGCGAATTTGAAGATATAAATAATACACCACCTGATATTTTGGAGAGAGGCGGAAAAATCATATGTATAACATGGGAGTAAAATGCCTTTTCCTCCCTTGAATGATCCTCCTCGGATACTTCCTCGGGAGGAAAAGTAGCATTTTGTTCCGTTGTTATACAAATAGCTATTTCTACTATTAACCCATGTCAATAATGGAGAAATTCACATATTTTGAGAATGGTAGATCAACAAAAACATAATTTTGTATACCCAGGGGGCCTATTCTCGAATATCGAATGACATTTGTCGTATTCGACATATGTCAATAGAAAGTGTCGCACAACATTGGCATCTGGCATTCTCAAATGGGTTCGCCATCTAAGTCGCATGAGATAAATTTTGTCGAATAACATGAACTGGCAACACCGAAATTCCGATGTTATATCGTGTTCCATGACAATTCTCTTGTAAAGTTGTAAAATAATGAAATGACAGTAGTAGTTATATAATCTGTGATGACAGTAATGATTTGGTTATTTGTTAGAAGTTAGAATGTACAATGTACTTACTCGAATGTAGAACAAGAATAACAAGATAAACATGGAAAGTGAAACCAAAAAAAATTATTGCACCCAAAACCAAAAACGAACATTAATAAATTTAATGCAAGAAAAAGAAGATGAGCCTCTTTTTAGTTAATCTGAACGTTTTAATAAACTTTCTGTCAGATAAAAATGTAAAAGCGCTTCTATATACTCCTCGTCTCTCTCGAGGCCACTGAAAGATTTCTTGGTTTTCTAAATTTTCAATAGCAATTAATAAAGCTGCCATTTTCTCTTTACAAAAATATCTGAAACAGAACCTAACAAAAGTATTAAACAATGTTTTGAGTGTTTTCACTTTTGACATGTATAATTTTAACCTATAAATTTCGCAAGTAATGAAATTCTCGCATTCGACATAAATTGTCGACTGCCTTTGACCATTCTACAATTTGTCTATCAAAAATTTGCGAAGGCGACATTTGAGAATAAGAATAAGTATACAGATTTTATTCGACAAAGAGGATTTCTCGCATGCGACAAAATATGTCATGGTTTGAGAATAGGGTCCCCGGAGATTGTTTTTAAAATATTTGCTGCTTGAAATTACCTATCAAGATAAAATTATTTGAATAAAAATGCCATGAGTTTAAAATTCGCGCTCTACCGCAAAAATGACGGATGACATAAGGAGTATAAGATACGTTTATATAATTATCGAAAACTGACAGTGTACTTGTCAGTCAGACGACGGAGTAAACGCTTCTCGTGGTGCGTTTGTGAATTATTTTCAATTTTTGGCTTATATTTGGCTAGTAGTGGAAAAAATTGTGGGTAAGACATTTATAAGCCTCGCACCTTATTCCGCTCGGGGCAAAGTCCCTCGCGAGATAATTTTGGAGCTCGGTCAATAATAATAGTCTTCATCACCTTGGTGTGTAATATACTATTTGATACCAAACAACAATATCAATATCTGGCAAAAACTACTCTACACTGTTTCAATTTTCCACTCATCATAAGTAGAGAATCCTTCCCAAATATTTGCTCAATCAAAATAAAAAATAAATAAATAAATATTCAGATTGTACATGTTTTTTTTACAAGTGTTCTCGCTGTAAACAACAATGACTGCTTTTGTTTTTAACAATATTTTCAAACTCATATCCATTGTTACAAGGGACCGGCAAGAGCTGAATTTTTTTTCTAATTAAATGCAAATCGCAGTTGAACTTTTAACTTCGCTATTGCCGCTTTTTGTTGCATAACAACACAATAAACTGCGTTGGTCTCTCCCATAAGACGAGCGGATAATTTTCACGACTGTTGTTGCTCGTAGCACTACACTAAATGCAACCAAACACTTTCTCTGTCACGTTTTTAATTAAAAATCGTTACGAGCACTTCGCAAAACTTTTATTAGATAGATGTATTATCTGGTAACTGTTTTATTTCTAATATATGTGAGCTGTTAAGACGATAAGGGTAGGATGTGATTAAATGCATCCAAGGACTGCACGAAAATTTGTTTAAATACACGATTTCTATACAATATTGTTCATTTTCTGTTAAAAAAAATATGATGTGAACTTCGCTAACAGCCGAAAAAGAAGATTCCTGTAATTTTACAGTTTTTGGCGGCATATTCAAAATTACTGTAATTTTACTTTAATTGCAAAATGACATTTATGGTCCATTTTTTTATATTTCATTAAAAGTTACTCAACATTAAATTGATATTACAATAATAACAATCAAATAGTGAAGTAAATTTGAACGAAATGTCAAAAAATGGACCATATAATGCCTGAACTGAGAAAAATAAAGCAATAATCATCAAGCTTATATATTTTATTTAAAAAAAAAATAAGAATAACTACTTCTGTCACTTCATTTAATGAAACCTGTTTTTTATAAAGGGTGCACCTCACATTACAGTCTTTCACAAAACATATTCTCGACATTGTCTCTTAAAATAAAAGTCCCACTATAAACAATAAAAACCAACTACGAATACTCAAAACACACACAAATAAGCAAGATCGTTTTTAAAAACGAAAACTGGACAAACTCACGATACACGTCAGGAAGTTGTCAGGCTAGGATCATAGATAACACGTTAGGATGTCAGCGCTGATATATGTGGAAGAATCTGCAACTAGCACCAACCCAGCACCCTTGCGCCTTCAGAGATCCCCTACCCTGGTTTAATTTACTAGTAATTAGTGTCTTTCCAGGTGGTGGATCTTAAATAATGCGTGGATGATAACAGCAATTTAACTACATCTGTTTAAACCAGATTTTTTTGAAGATTGACAGCTTTCACCATCTTTAACAACTCATATACTTCAACAAAACCAATGGGACGTTTTAAAACCTAAGGAAAACCTCTCATTGTCAGGACCTTCCAATTATGGTAATGTTGATAAAGACACTCCAACAATTCAATTAGAAAATATGGTTCATTTTTTTTTGAATGGATTTTCTACTATACAAAATTACTAAATGAGACTCTTAATATGAAGAGTCATGGTTTCGAGCCCCACGTTGGGGCCAATGAAACAAAAGCTACAGGGCACTTCAAAAAAACCTTTGTGTGGGCCAGAAAAACTGTCTTGGGCGGAAGAAAATGAACAAAAAAAGTCCAGATGACAAAATAATGACCAGAAAGGGTCCTTAAGGTTGTGGGGATTTCCAATAAAAATTAATGTTTCCGATGAGTAGCTTATGGAATTAACCCTTTCTCTTCTTACTAACGTCATTACTGTAAATAAACGTGCTTCCTATTTCTTTTTTAAATATAAATAAAATTTGATTTATCATGTCATTAACCACCACGTTAATTTTCAAACTCTCCTATACATGCCATGTCGATATTGCGTTCAATCCTTCAAACCTCAATGCCAGTTTTTGATCTGTTCGCTCACGCTCGCTATGAATAAAATGATTTAATTTGTTGTCAAACGTGACCAATTTCTATAATATTAAAATGTAAAATATTGGAAAATTGGCGGAAGAATATTTTACCTATTGTAGTAGTAACACTCCTTTCTGCAGGAGCGCACCGCAAAGAAACGACAATTTAATAGATACTTATTAGGCTTGGATAAAATGATAAGCGTTTTAGATAGAAACATGGGATCTAAAAATGCTTATTAACTGTTAAAAAAGATAAATTGAAGTTTTTGAAAGATTATCTAGTTGGTACCTATTCTGCAAAGGAAAAAGCACTGATTCTGGGTGAAATTCATAGTCGACACTTGAGGGTCATTCATACTCAATCTCAACTTAGTTTGAGTTTAGTCGAGGCGACTTTTCATGTCCACAGTCATTACTCAAGTAATACTACTTCAATTTGAGTGAAGAAAGTTTGGCATCAATGTTATTATTATGAACTTTTGGTTGCGTTTGTTTAACAATTGTGATTTTTGAATGTGCTTTAACGTTCATCTGACATCTGTTGCATTGCATTCATATTCGAATTTGTATTCAGTTCGTGTATTAGCCCTCTGCAAGTATTTTATTCTCAGTTTAGTTCTTTACTGTTTATACATATTTCTTATTTGCTGCGTAAGATTATTTTCAGTTACTTAATAGATAATTTTAGATTTTTATTTTCAATTTTTATAGTAAATATTATTTCATTAAAGTTCATTATTTCTTAGGAAAATAGAAAACAAAAGAAAACTCTATTCGTCTAGCGAAAAATTAGCCTTAAGTGAGCTGATTCGTAAATATTCTTTTATAGAAAATAAAAAAACTCATTGTGCTAGCTCAGCTGGAAAGGAAAATGCATGGGTGTCACTGGCATACGAGTTTAATTCAAGTGGAGAGCATTGTTCCGTCGAAAAAAATGAATTAGGCTAAAAATTTTGCTTTTTACTACACCAATGTGATTACTAACTTAGGTAAACGATAAACGTAAGCATTATCATATTCTATATAGTTTACGAACTCAATAAAATCATCCATCATACCAATTTCCTTGAAAAATTTGAAACTATAGCAGACAAATAACAACCCGACAAAATTTTGGTATCGAAAAATGACAGTGTAAGGTACAAACGTGGTTTATAGGTTAGAAATCTTCACTAAAGGGAGCTGGAATCTGTACTCACATTTCACTCAAGTTACACCTACACTCAACCTCACTTTTTGCCTGTTTAGTGTCTCTGGAACATAAAGAATGCTTTCAACAGCGCTAATTGGAATATAATAATAAAAAAGTTGGCCGATATGAACACGCCGAACTACCTCATAAATGTAATTATGTCATACCTACACGAGCGGATATTAATAATAAACAAAAATGATGAAATGGATCTTACGACAGGAGTTCCGCAAGGCTCTTGGGCCAACATTATGGAACGTCGTTTATAATGACGTTCTAGAAATCAAACATGATGGTAATGTCAGGTCAATTGCTTTTGCTGACGACCTGATTCTAATAGCAGAAGAAAACAAGCCTACCCTACTGAACAAAACAATTAATGGAGCGCTCGAGAAAGTACAGAAGTAGATGATTCACAATAAATTGACACTTGCTGCTGAGAAAACAAAGGCCATCATAGTCAAAGGTCCCCGCGATAGGTCAACTGTAAAATTCACTATAAATGATATAGAAATCACTCCTAACAACACCATAAAATACCTGGGCATTCACCTGGATAATAGACTAAGGTTTACCAAACTCGTGGATGAAATGGTAAAAAAAGCGAACACAAGAGTAGATAATATCGCGAGGACCCAAGCTTCCAGAAGAGGAAAGTGCTGCTACAAGTAGCCCACTCTACTCTACTCTACGGTGCTCCAGTGTGAATAGAATTATTAAAATATGCCAAGTACCGACAGAAGTATGCTAGCGTACAGTGGAAGATGCTGATCCGGGTGGCTTACAGAACAGTACCAACGGACTCGTTACCTGTAATAACGGGAGTGATTCCAATTCATTTAATGGCTAAAGAGAGAAGTCAACATTTGGATCTGAAAGCAGGAAGTGACCCAGTACGGAAAGCGGAAATAAGAGAAAGGATTGTAATGGAATGGCAGGAAAAGAAACCGACGGGCAAATGGACCAGAAGACTTTTTCCAAATGTCGAGTCCTGGATGCACTGTGAGTACAAGAGAGTCAATTATCATACCACTCAATTTTACACAGGATATCGAGCATTTGCAGCATATAGACAAAAAATAAAGAAGCAAATGGATGACGAATGCATCTACTGTTGTGAGAGAGATGATGCGGAGCATACTATGTTTGGATGCATCAGATTCAAGGAGGAGAGGAGTGAGATCAACCTGAAAATAGGTAGAGTACTAACACCAGATAACATAATAGGAGAAATAATTAAGTGCAGCATTAAAGGACAGTTGATATCAAATCATGTAGAAAAAATAATGAAAATAAAAATGAAGAGGAGTTAATATGGCAAGCTAGTTTGTAAAGACATAACCATATCCAGCTAATGAAGGCAACAACCACCACCTTCCTGATGTGACGTCATATAGACAATTCCGGGTAGGTGGCTGGAGGAAGAAATCAGAGTTAGAGGTGGTTTTGGTTGGTTGGCTGTGTAGTTATGTGCTATGCAGAGTCCAACAGTACTGGGGAACCACAGAAACAGTACCTAGTCAGCATGAGCGTTCCACCCGACAAAAAAAAGTGTCTCTGCATACAATAAAGATGAGTGAAGTATGAGTGACCCTCAAGTGTCGACTATGAATGGCACCCTCCTACTATCCACTCTATCAAAAAAAGATTCACTATGCGTCCTTTGGTTTATAATATACACATTGCTGGTTGTAAGGTGTTCTGGTTGAGACTTAATCACTGAAAATATTAGCTTTACAAGGGTTTAAAGCTTCAATATGAAATTGCTGTCAATTCCCCTTCCTCCAAGTCCAAGACCTCCTTTTTGCAATATCAGCTAGAGTCCCTTTATTATTAAGCCTATTTTATTAAATTGAGAGTTTCCTAAGGGAAAACTAAAAGATTGTGTCCTGGTAAGTCTTGCAAAATCAAAAGGGGGGCATAGCTCAAGATACTTTAAAAAAATGGTGAAGAGTGCTGAATTTCAGACAAGAAAAGAAAAGAAAAAGTACTCTATCGGAAGTGTGTGAAAAAATTTTAGTAAAAAGAAAGATATGGGAGATTAAGTCTAGTAATTTGTCACTTGTCACTGTCGTTGTCGTGTCTTACTCTATCCTGAGGCTATAGACTTTGTCTATAAAACAATATACATAATACAAAAAATATCATTCAAATAATATATATATATATATATATATATATATATATATATATACAGTATGATGCAAAAGTATGGAATAAATTCAT
>CAJUYH010003439.1:0-23144 GCA_910591685.1 Galerucella tenella | reverse complement strand
TGTGTTTCAGATCTTCTTTAGTTTTCGCAAAGATAACTATATCGTCATCAAATGCCCCTTCTGAAACTTCTACCTTGTTAAGATCCATGTGTCCTATGTTAAATTTTTTGTTTTCCTTCTTACATTTCTTTATTATTTCGTCCAAATACATAATGAATAATGTTGGGCTTAAACTGCCTTCTTGTCTTAGTCCTTCAGTGGTTTTAAATGTTGTCGATTGTAGATTGTTGGTTATAACTGAGTTAGTATTATTACTGTATATCATTTGAATTAATTTTATGAGCTTATTACTAACTCCGCGTTTTTTGAGAATATCTTTTTATTTTCTTGCCAGGCTTTTTCCGTTATTTGCTTTATAGAAAAAATATGATCCTGTGTACTTCTGCCCTTCCTAAAGCCACTTTGTGACTCATCCAACGTATTTTCTAATATAGTCTTTAGTCTTTTGTCTATTATTTGTTCAAATATTTTCATGGCAGTACATAGTAATGTAATTCCTCTATAGTTATTGCAGTCCTTTTTACTGCCTTTGTCTTTATATATCGGAACTATGAGAGATCTGGTCCAATCTTGTGGCATTTTTTCCTGTTCCCATATTTTTCTATAGATACTTAGCATTATTTTTTTTCCTTGTTGTCCTATATTTTTGAGCATTTCTATCGTTAATTTGTCATATCCTGCCGCCTTCCCATTTTTCTGTTTTTGTAATGTTTCTTCTAATTCATCTATACTTATTTGTTCTTCTCGTTCTTCTTCTAATAAATAAATTAATAAAACTCCAATAAACAAACGTAACACTTCCATCAAGATCCTTAAAATAATTTAATAACATACTTCCGATCTCGTATTATATAAATGTCGATGCCACTGGTTAAATCTCACCTTATTTTGAAAATCTCTTACTTGCGATTTGCTCTTGCTTGCTTGGTTTGCATGTCAATTATTGTGCAAGCATGTAAATAATCGTGATCATTGGATCCTGGGAATATAAATGTGGAACTGACCGCTGTATTTTATTCGCACACGTCTATAAGATGTTAGAATTTTAGCTGTCTTTTATAATAAGCTGAATAAATTCATAGTCATATTTTTTTATTTGTTTTAATAAGTTTAAATTGGATTTAATGAATGTGAGTTTGTATTGAAAAGAGGGTAGTTTGGAAATACACATAGATTCAAAAGTTTTGCATCACCTTCTTCGGATGCGAAGGAATTTTCTTGCGCTAACAATTTTTTGTTGGCTTGTTTATCAATGTTTACCATTTCAATAGGTTCCATATTTTTTGCAATATACAGATGTTTACAGTTTTTTTTGTAAGATAACATTTTTAGTGCGATCATTTTAACATGCAAGGCATTTGATTTTTACGATTTTAAGTGCAAACATGAATCGTCAAGTCATAAGTGAGATTGACCGTGCAAGAATAGTGGCTTTAGTTAAAGAAGGTCATTCTCAAATGTTCGCGGCAAACAGAGTTGGCGTTTGGCATAGTGATGTGTCTCGTGTATGGAACCGGTCTCTCCAGACCAATTCTGTTCCTGATAGACCTAGAAGCGGTAGAAGGCGTGTTACTAATCAGCGGCAGAACCGCTATATCCACTTAACTATCCGAAGAAACACGACCATGGCAATACCAGCACTCCAAAGAGATATGAGACATGCGTTGGGAGTTCAAGTATCGATCTCGACATTACGAAGACGAATACTTGCGACAGGTTTGAGGTGTCGCCGACCAATAAGAGTGCCCAGACTACAACCTGAGCACAGAGTTCGCCGACTACAGTGGGCTCAAGAACACGCGGCCTTGCCTGAAGAATTTTGGAATTCGGTGTTTTTTTCCGACGAGACAAGGATTTGTTTGGTACAAGATAGCCATCGAATACGTGTGTGGCGGGATCCAACGAGAGTTGCTCAGATTGCCCATAATCGCCCCGTGCCGCCCTTCAGAGGAGGAAGTGCTATGTTTTGGGCTGGTATCATGTTAAATGATCGCACAGAATTAATTCATGTCGAGGGAACGATGACTGGTGATAGGTATCTCAGAGAGATTCTACATCCTCACGTGAGACTATGCCGCGCAGCTGTTGGCAATTCCTTCGTTTTTATGGACGATAACGCTCGACCTCATCGGACCAGAGCTGTAAATGAGTATCTTGAAACTGAAGGGATCAATCGTTTGAACTGGCCTGCCCTATCTCCTGACATGAATTCCATAGAACATGCTTGGGACATGCTTGCCAGGGCAGTGGCAGCACGCAGAGATCCACCCAGGATTGTACAAGAACTTGTTCATGCGGCCCAAGAAGAATGGCGAAATATTCCTCGACAGAATATCAATAATTTGGTAAACAGCATGGGCAGGCGACTTCAAGCTTGCATAAATTCTAGAGGTGGAAATACTCTTTATTAAAAGTTGTCATGCAGGCTCTCACTTAGCCTTTCCTTTAAAAAGAATCAATTTGTATTTAATTTATTTAATTTCTAAGAATACTTTTTATGTTTAAAGCAAGTTTATTATTGGATAATAAAATTTTTTGACAAATATACATGTTTTTTTTATTGCAACTAATTATTTGATTAATCTCTGATCCATTTATAATGAACACATTTTTTTTTTTTCGGAGATTTAGGGTGATGCAAAATTTTTGAATCTATGTGTATATCCATTAGCCATATATTGCTAATTATTTGTAAATAGTTTTAATATTGAATTTAGGAGTTTTGAGAATTCTTTATCAGATACTGCTCAGTTATAATTTGCATGTCAATTTTAGATTGGGATTAGAATTAAGTTTCCACTGTGACTAATTAAATAAAAATTTTATAATTTGTCAGAAAGAAAATAAAATAATTATTACATATTATTATTAAAAATGACAAAAAAATGTATTCAAGGTTCACAACTAAAAATCTCGTAGTTCCCACCAATCCCACTATACCACCAGCTAAGTATTACCATTAATTTAATAGATTTGGTAATCTACAAATCCCACCAAGATATCGCAATCCTTTCACTTATCGTCCGGTGTCTGCATTATCTTTCTTTAAAAAATGACGAAGGAGCTGCTATAAAATTACAGTCTCATGTTAATAACGCTTATTCATCACTTTACAATATTGTTTAGATTGTTATTTAAAATACAATTAGTAACCATAAGTATGGAGATCCTTTGTGTGTGTATGCAAATAACTATAAATAAGATGCACCTTGCAAATACCGCAATTATGGTACGGAAAGATATAAATTATAAAACAAGACGGAATTACCTACTATTTACATTAAATACTGGAATGAATATAATCAGTAAATTATATTGTATTATTATAAGTCCCATTTATGTTAAATGCGAGAATATTTGAGCAAATCTTTCATGGTGTAATAATGTATTCGTGTGTCAAAGGGTATGTTGCAAGACAACAACATGGATTTATGGTCCACAAATCTCTTAATAATGGTAATTTATTACTTCTATTGTTTTTACTGATATATTCCAAATGCGCGTATTATTTATAGAAAAAAATGTATGCCATTTTAGAACTGATTACACAAGAGCTCAACCCTTATTTGTATAATAACCAAGGTGGTGAAGACTATTATTATTGACCCAGCACCAAAATTATTTCGCGAGCGCCTTTGCCCCGAGCGGAATAAGGTGCGAGGTTTATGAATGTCTTCACCACCATGGTGTATAATATACAATTTTTTCCACTACTAGCCAAATTTAAGACAAAAATTGAGAATAATTCACAAACGCACCACGAGAAGCGTTTACCCTGTCGTCTGACTGACAAGGACACTGTCAGTTTTCGATATATTATGAACGTACTCGTTATGTCATCAGTCATTTTTGGTTGAGCGCGAATTTTAAGCTTATCGCATTTTTATTCAAATAGTTTTATCTTGAAAGGCAATTTCAAGCAATAAATATGTTAAAGACAATCTACTGGATATACAAAGTTATGTTGCAAAAGTTTTTGTTGAACTACTATCCCTGAATTCTCAAAATATTTGAATTTGTCCATTATATTGACCTAGGTTAATAATGGAAAAAATGATTGACCACTAATAGAGAAATTCAACTTCTTAGTTGGCTAGAAGAAGCAATAATTGCCAACTTCACAGCTAGTACCTAGTGGAAAAAATATTTTATTCAAGAGACCTAATGTACAAGATATTGGAAGTCAAGATAAAATATAGTTTGGCAAACCTAACTGAAGCAACGTGGCATCGGTAAGGGGGCGAGGAAAAATGGCCGATATGGGCGAGTTGTATCTAACACTTGAACTCGGTTTAATGATAACTGATGTTTAGACTGTGGCTGATTGATGTATTCATTATCAACATTTACATCAGTCTAAACATCAGTCATAAACCGAGTTTAGGTGTTTGGTACACCTCGCTCTATCTGTCATAAACGTATCACAGGCTTACTAGTTACTTACTCAAATATGAACATTAGCAATCATCACTCTAGTTTAGTTAGGTTAGGTTATAGTCTTTCCACGAGTATATTGATTCATTTTCGAAAAATGAACAAACACAAAACACTATACTGTTCAAAATCACAAAAAAGTCTTTGAACAATAAACACAAAATAAAAAAGTTCAAGATGCCAAATAAAACTTAAAATATTACAATAGGCATGATGACAGTCACTAAGAACCACTAAAATATTGATTTGATATAATTATATAAGATACAGAGATTCTGAAGAAATCACTTATTTTCATTTAACATGTGTGGTTACATTTATTTCAGTAAAAATATAAGCACAAAATTCAACCATCCGCCATCTTATCTCAAACACCTATCAAGAGAGACTAGAGAGTGACGTCGTACTTTCGCAAATATCTATGATCCGAACATCTGTTTTGAATTACATTGTGGAATCGCACACCATCGATACACATCGCACAAAATGATTCAAATTTTGTTTATGTATCAAAATAAACTTTTAGCATGCAAACTGTCAAGTGTTTGAAGTTTGACTTTGACACAGATCATAGATAACCTATCGACACAGATCACCCATAAATGGTATTTACGAATTGATGATGTCATAAACAGACGCCATTACTATTCTAGCGTTTTGGCGCATAATTTGAAATATGTTTTTAAAAGTTGAGATTTTCCTTTAAAAACTTTCTTTCTTACAAAAAAAACATTTGTTGTAGATAAAGTATATACATGAAAACATCGTGGATCAGTCATGCCTATTATAAACAGTGACAATACCAACTAGAGATCAATCATTACCAGCCAATAGTCGAAGTGAGAGGGAAGAACACACGCTTGCTAATAGCAAAAGACAAGGGGTTGCATAACAACGGGTTGTGTGTTACTGGCTATTCGGCGGTTCTTTTCTTTTGCACTTTTCGCTTGACAAATAGCATTGCAAAATAAACTTTTCCAATTCGTCTGCCATCCGGGCCATGGTTGCTGCTGCCCTCTCCACGCTACGCCTCTGAGGATATTATAAATTTCTGTAGGTAAGCTCTACTCAACTCCACCACTGACAAATATGAACCATTCGTATGAAAATGAGAATATGGATAGCGGCGCGCCTATATTATATTAAATCATCTCTGAATCAAAATTTGTTCGTCACCATTACTTACTTACGTAACAATTTAATATCAGAAGAACAGGAATAATAAATTTTCATTTAATAAATACTGTCGTTGAACAGGTACATTATGATTATTAATATTTTTATTATTTATATCAGATATTAATAAGACATCATACAAGCAACAATTTTGTTAAGTTTTACATCTACGTAACGAATTTAAACAGTAACTGATTGAAGGAGGAGAAAACTAAGAAATAATGAGATGGACTACCGAATAAGTTAAGAGTTAGGATAATATAATTTAATGCCGGGTCCATAACATACTAACAAGGCAAAAACAAAATCTTGAGTAACTCAATGATTTTCAACAATTTAGCAACAAACAGGAAACATTTTATTTGTTTTTTTTGTGCTTTAGTGACTTATTGTCTTCCTTCCTGCCGGCATTCATCAAGATATTCCTGTTTTGTTTCTCTTTGCCCCAACATAGTCGGCGTGGTGTATAATCTATATAATATCCAAAATCAATTTCAAAATCTGAAACACGTATTCGTTGCCCAGTCTTTCTTTTTGCAAAAGGAAGAAAAAGGAGCTGTAAACTTCATATGCGAATATTACAAAATTCTTAAATTATGTAAAAAATGCGGCTCAAAAGTTCCCAGGACTTGCAGTATTAAAATTGAAAGACAAATCATAGGTAATATTTACAATAGACGAGGTGGAGTTTACTCCAGAGCACTAAGCCTAAGGATTAAGTGGGGAATGGGAAACAATACCAGCGTGGTTGAAATAGAACTGGCTGGATTCTCAATTGCCATGAAAGAACTAACCAGAAAAGGAATTTCTGGCAAAAGCATAACAATCTGCACTGATAGTAGACAAGCCCTATTAGCCTTGAACAGACAAAGTGTTATATCGGGGCTAGTAGTAGAGTGCCACCAAGATGTAGGCTAACGCCTCGGCAGATAACAATATTATCCTTAGGTGGGTTAAAGGCTGGACTGGAGAAAAGGTAATAGCATTGCCGATTCTTTAGCCAGGGAAGCGGCTGGACTAAAAATCTTAGGACCCAGTGACACCTACGGCCTAACGACTTCGACAATTGCGGAGCTAGCCAAACGTTACGCCCATGCTCGATCCCTTAAGAGATGGGATGGAATCAAAGGATGTAGTCTTGCCAGGATCACCCTGGGCGACCCCGGGAAACTGGCGCCGAAGAAATATTTTGCGATGACCAGAAAAAGCCTACGTTTATCAGTAAGATTTCTGACTGGCCACTGTCAACTAAGGAAACACCTCTATACTATGGAGCTTGTGGACACACCTCTATGCAGGGTGTGTGAACAGAAAGATAAAACTGTCAGGCATGTCTTATGCGAGTGTCCGGAGTTATCGTCAATAAGAGAGTGTGTGTTCGGTGAGTCTTGGCCTACACCTGCCGATATAAAGGAGATGTCTCCTAGTGATCTATCCACCTTCCTGAGAAGGACAGGATAGACAATGACCTAGGAGGACAGATACAGATACAACAGGCGAGAAGCAATTAGAGAGCAGCTTGAGGAAGCTGAAGTAGGGTTGGATAAACATGGTAAAAATATGTTAGGTTTGTCTCATTATTAACGTTAATGACATAGACAGGATACTTTAAATTAGCACGATTGTATGTAGAACCGAATAACATAAATTGAGTTGTAATTTTCATCCACTTGTTACGTTATTTTATATTTCGTCACTTCCTACCGATAGTAAATGTTATGAACTCTAATATTTAGAAACTCCTCAGTTTATAAGGTGAAATAGAGCGTTTGAAGCACCGTTATCTCTTAAGGATTATGTTAAAATATTACAGACTAGCTCAGAGAATAATTGTGAAAAATATATGAACAATTTTAGGTTGTTTAACCACCCTGTTGAAATTTATCACGCCACGAGAAACTATATTACCGTACGTGTTCAATAAATATCGAATAGATACACCTCGGTGGGAGACAAGCAATCCAATCCCGGCAACCGGCAATATAACTATAAGTGTTGTTATAATACCGCGTTTGGAATCTCGAAGTGCATAATATAAAATATGCGATCATGAAGTCGTGACCCAGCAGACGCCTGTGAATTGCGCAAATGAGGAATAACCATGGTCTATGCGATAATTTAGAATGTGTCTAGATTGTCTTACTGTTATAAAATCATATAAGTAGTGTACCAGCGTTAAGGTACCGCTTTTAATTCGATTTGATTTGTTTGATGTCGGAATTAAGTTACGAAAGTTCAGTTTTCCCATAGACACCCACGCGGATGTTGGAAAAAAAAGAGTTTCTATAATGTGGTGATGATTAACGTCAAGTGAGAAAGCGTGTTATATATCTTGTTTGGAGAATCTAGTTGAGATAAGATCAATTTAAAGAAAAATAAAATTGAAGGAAAAACTACAACACAGCCAATGATATATAGATACTAGGCCATAGAGAAATAAATAATGAGAGTTGAACGTGTAGCGTTCTGTGGTATAAACTTTACACTAGCGCCTCCCTTTGCTATTTCTTAAGACGCGGGCTTTTTGAATTTAAAACTTTCAGCATACGCGTACAACATTTGCAATTAAATGATTTTACACTTTGATATTTGATTTTTAACATTATTGTGCTAAA
This sequence comes from Galerucella tenella, assembly GCA_910591685.1. NCBI lineage: Eukaryota > Metazoa > Arthropoda > Insecta > Coleoptera > Chrysomelidae > Galerucella > Galerucella tenella. Next base: position 14,919 of record CAJUYH010003439.1, on the reverse strand, counting down.
TCATTCAGCTGCAATTATTGTATTAAAGGTATAATAATATTATAGGGAATGATGTAAACAATAGGTATATAAAATATTAAGATACTTCAAACGGTAAACGCCAATCTTGATTTTAAAACTTGTTGTTCGTTACTTTTATTTGGTACAATTGATACTCTATGGTTGATACAATGTAATATTATCTGACATAAAATTTACAATCAACACATACATATGTATATTGGAAAATTCTTAGCCTACTATAGAACCAAACAAAATTTCAATGTCAAAATATTTCATTACTCAACATATTCTCCCCTTAATTGGATACATTCATTACCGCGAACCTGCAACGTCTCTAGACCTTTGAAGAAAATGTTTCTATTTGCTCTGCAAATCAGACTTCCACAGCTTTTATGACCTCATTGTTAGAAGAAAATGACGACCTTTTAAAATTTTTTCCAGTTGAGGAAAGAGATGTTAGTCGGACGGAGCCAAATCTGGTGAATAAGGATGGTGTTCTAGTAATTCAAACCCTAAATCACGAATCTTTTGCACGGCAACATGAGATTTGTGTGCAGGGGCGTTGTCCTGTAAAAACAAAACAGCTTTGGATAGCTTTCCGCGTCTATTATCTATCATTTTTGCCCGTAGAGTGGTCAGTAATGTCGAATAGTAATCTCCGGATATTGTTCGACCCTTTTCCAAAAAATCAATCATGGAAATCCATGGAAATCCCAAAATACTGAAGCAAGAATTTTTCCAGCAGATTTTTGGACACGAAACTTCTTAGTTCTTGGAGAGGACGAAGAACATTGATCACCAAGGGTATTAACAATATCTTCGTAAATCTGCTTACCTCTTAACCCTTTTACATACAGGTAGGTACTTGATGAGGGCTCGATACTCCTATTTTTCGATTTTCACAATTTCGGTGGACGTCTTTTTTTCTTTTAATTTATTGCGTAACTTTGGTTTACTTTTTTGACATCTAACTTCACACTGACATTTCTAATGAGTTATTGTTCGTTGCTATGGTAACGCAATATATTGTTTGTGCATGGAACTGGTCTAGGCTAACTAGATATCAATACATCCTCGTACATGATATTGGACTTTTTCGGGACCGCCGAGTTGTACCACGGGACACCAGGTAGATGTAATCCTACCGTCTAGTTGTACCACCATATTTCTAGAGAGGATTAACGGTTTAAAATAACAATCTAAACAGTTTTATTACATTTATTTATACAATTATTTATACAATTCGATAATATAATACAAAGAAGATATATTTTTAAAATTTGTTTTGAAATATACAGACAAATTAACATTAATTTTACAATTTAAGATCTCTTGTACTACTGCGGCAAATAATAATAGCTTAAAGATCTTACAAAATCAAATTTGGTGATCTTATTTTCTTTTAATTCTTTTATTTTAGAAGTTATATACTCATGTTTCTTTCTAGTAACAGATTTAAATTTTTTTATAATTGTTGATTCATTGGCAGTCTTAATTTTTGAAAATGTTTCATTTTGTATATTTATTATCATGTCCACAAAAATAAATATATTTGGATGAGGAGAATAAAAACTGTTTTTTAATAAAGAATGAAATGATTCACAAGCGTTGGTAGACCGATACATGCTATTTGTGTTACATGCCCAAACTTTTGGAGGAAATTTAGTTTCTTCTGATATATAATTTTCAACTATGTAATCACAAAATTGTATTACTCTCTCATCATCGGGCGATTTGTCAAAAAAAAGTCACCTACTTCGGTAGGTTCTAGAAAATGTAGGCCAAAGAATAACTTTAAAAACTTGCCAATTTCTGAATTTTTATCTTTATATTCATTCGACAAACCTAAATTTAAAATTTTACGGTACCATGCTTGACATAAGTGAAATCTACACCCGGTTAAATTTGAATATGGCCAAAATCTATAAATTGCACTATGAATTGCTTGTTCAAAGTCGACTACTATATTTTTTGGGTTAAAGGATAAGTTAAGTGCATTACATTTATCGCTAACATTTTGAAACAATTTGAAATATGTATTACAACTTTTATCGGGTAACAGAGCAAATATGACTGGAACATAATAACCTTTTTTAAAAGCATGAATGGTAAATAGTTGGTAAAAAAACTTTGTACAATATTGAAATGTACCATCCATATAAATGGTATCACAGGAACATAAGAAATATAAATTTGTGAAACAAGAAAAGATAATTAAATTGTTTTCCTTATCTAAACAGCAAAGGAAATTTTCATCTTTAATTTTAGTTTTCAGATTTAAATTAACAACTGCATCAAAAACCTGATTTATATTCTTAGGTAATGCTGGTAAAACATCTCGCCGTGCTTCGTACAGATTTCTTCTCACTCGAAGTAGATCATCGCTTCCAATGTCTGAAGCCCAATCATTGTTCTACGAGATGTTAGAAAAATCATACTGTTAATAATACTTTAATTTCTAGAAATTTTAGTACTTACAGTTAATTCTTTATGAATTAGTTTAGATGGCCTTTCTGTGCTATCCTCAACAGCTTTTCTTTTAACGCTATTACTAATAGCTTGCCTAGCAATCGTCTTCTCACCTTCATGATTATGATCAAGCTGAGATTCCAAAATAGTTTTTTCATCTGCACTTGTATATATTTTGGCATTGCATCTACTTTTGGTGTTAGTGCAACGCCATCTAATTTTACCACACTTTGCAATGTGTGCTTTTGAAAATTTAAAGTTATTTAGCACTAACAATTTTGCACCTTTTTCACTAAAGATCGATTGGACTTCCATTGCTGTCTTAAGAAACTCACGAATCACGACTGATCGCTTAGTATGAAGATTATAAATAAATAGTAAGCAGCAGTAAGAAGGTATTATCACCCCCAACCCTTAAGAAAAATTCAAACTTCGACATTGGTGGTGGTGTTATAGAAAGTTTCACTTATTGAGAAAAGGTCATTAGAGAATTACTGAGAATAATGTAAAATATGTTAGACTACCTGATTTCAATTTCGTGGTACAACTCGGTGGTCAAAAAAGGGCAACCTTTTACGCTGCCAGATTATGTCAGGTAAGCGTGGTACAACTCGGTAGTCTCCGACTTTTTAATTAATTTAATTCATTGTTTATAGAGGAGACTACCGAGTTGTACCACGCTTACCTGACATAATCTGGCAGCGTAAAAGGTTGCCCTTTTTTGACCACCGAGTTGTACCATTTTTTGTCTAAGAATTCGAAATTTAAAAACAATAATGCAAAGTGACTATAAATTTGTAGTTAAATTTATACATTATTATTATTATACTCATTTTGGTTAAAATACTCAAAATTTATAACATTTGCTTCAATTAATAGCTTATTATGTGATACTGAGGCACTCTATGTTAAGTTGTTTTTTCGAAACTCAAAACACCTTTTAGGATGCAGAACATTTTGGTTTTTTATTCACTGTCAATTTAATTTGTTAGTTGGTAGACATGCTTAATGCAAAATTTATATTTGTATTCATCGATGAAATTAAGCAATTTATAGTTATTTTCGTAACAAGTCCCGAAAGTGATATTTTATGGGATGAGTAGGCAGTTATTTCCAGGGCGTCGTAGGCGAGTCCCGTAAAATCACTTTCGGGTAGCGTTACGTACAATATTTTTTCTGCAGCCGTTAGTAGATATGAATATTACTTATGTACATTAATTGTACAATTATTATTCGTTGTCGATTTCCATTTCTGGATCGGAAAATTGAAAATACAGTCGAACCACAGATTATAAAAAGAACACATACGAATCCCGGTAAAACATCAAACGATTTTCAGCTTCGTCGTCAATGACCTTGGACCTTTAACTCGGTATGGCCGCGATGCTGCCAGTTTAAAATATTTTCTGAATTTCATACCAAATTGCAGTGTTGACTCGGGGACAATAACAGTTTCTAGTGCCGGATCTAGTTTTTTTTGGAAGTTTCCACTAAATCTTTAAAACTACTCCATGAATTAAAATAATAATCATAATCGAATATATATTTATGTACTTATTAAATACCTACATGTACATTCCTATGATTTGTTATAAATAGTCATTACTTTTGGGATATTAATTAATAAATACATTTTTAGAACACAAATGATTACAAAAATCAACTAAATTTTAAAGTACAAATAATTATTAATTTATTTATTATCAAAGGGAATACAATATACACCTATGCAAGGAAGAATTTTGATAATAATTTGTAGCACCAAAGTTAATATCAAAAACTTTGAAATTTCTTTTATCATAGGCCGGGATATTAAATTAAATACTCTCATTCCTTGGAAATCGAAAGAACTTTATTTTTCTTTTCGAATAAAATTTATTTGGACAGTCTTTGTATGAACAATACACTCCGCCGTGATGTTTATCCATTTTATAAGAATAATAATCTATACCACTATATTTTTATAGTTAATATTACCACAACGCACAATCGAATAGTCAAATAACACAATTAATATCGCCGATTGAACACCTTCAAACAATGAAGCAAACAAAAATGGCGTTATGAATTTTGAGAACAGATTACAAGTGATTTTGAGCATGTTTTGACGTTTTGATTATGTTAGGTTAGGTTAGCCGTCACCGTTTTTGTGCATGGTTGCCAAGGATGTGGTTTGTGAAAAAAGTATATATTTATGGTATGCTTTTTATACATTATAATCTTTTTAATTGTATAATTTTTTTAATGTTGATAAAATTGATTTAAAACAAGTAGTTATCGAATATTTGTATCTGTATAACTATCACATAAAAAATGCTTATAAAATATTAGACCTATGATAGTAAATTGAAGGAAATATTATGCAAATTGACAACCCTGTTGACAAATTTCGCGAAGCAGCCCGAACGGAGTCGACATAAGACGATGGGCATTTAAATGGGTATGCCCACCCATCTCTCTCTGTTTTTACTGTTTTCTGTCAAGCTTTCGAATCTGTTCTCTTTATAATCTGTGGTTGAACTATCAACAAATTTATTTTGACAAGCGATGTCATAATAAAAATTCCGTAAATGTCATTTCTAAGGCCGCCTACATAGATATTGAAAATTATTCCGAAATAGCTACTTTCGGTACGATTTGTGTAAAGTTTGATTTTCGATTTAATAAATCATACCGAAAGTTCAATTTTCTGGACGGCTGCAGAAAAATGTGTTTATATCTATATTATATTTGGAACCTATGTTCAACTTAAAGTTTGAGAAAGCTTCTGTGTTAGCGAAACACGTCACAGCTTTAAGTTGAACATAGGCTCAAACATAATATAGATATAAATAAATTAAATTGTTTCATTTCATCGTCTAGTATGGATCTTCATCAAGTAAAAACCTCATCTATTCAATAAGTATTCATATTTAACCCAACTTAACCTGATTCAAAATTTAGTAGCTCTGGAAAATGGAATACAATACTAGCCAATCAAATACGATAAATAAACTCTGAAGGCAAGGAGGTGCAAGAACAAATTTGTATACGATATCGACTGAAGCTCACACTATTCAATAAAACTGCGTTTTAATCTAATATCAACAATAAATTATTTAGTTAAATCTTTATTAAGAATCGGAGAACAAAACGCTTTCCAATTAAGTTAGGTGCAGCTAAAACCAAAGATGTTTTGCATAATATGCACTTGCAGACATTGACAAGATGTAATCTACTAAATTATGACTTTTGCCTTATACAGAAAATGCCTTAAGGTCGTTAGGCGGATGTAAAAATTAAGATCCAAACCAATTATAACGTTAACTAGATACAACAAACCTTGAATTTTAACAACATATATAATCAAAACCAACCTATACCTACATCACGAGGGTTCGGTGATTTTATAAAAATTTTATCTTGCATCAATTCTCGTGAATATTGGTATATTTGGAGGAATGCAATTAAAATTTATTGCTGCTCATTTATCTTAACCACACAATCTTCGCTAAATGTTTTCGTTTTTGTATCTCTTCCAATTTTATTAGCCTAGTAATAGTCAAATACACTAGTCGACCTATGTTTTGTCATTCATTTACCACCAAAAACTGAATTTCAATAATCACACATCTTTTTATCTTCTGCATCCGTATTCCAGACGAAAGAGGCCAAAAGATCCTTATACTCTCAGTTAGCCAGGAAGCACTGGAATGCTTAGCATGCCTCTAGATCAGATCCGAGAACTGCTTTCAAAATCTCTGGTAAACGAAAATAGGGTGATAAATAGGTGGGACTTGGGGCACAAGCAATGAGATGGCAGAAACTGGAGAGCAGCATCAGTCACGTAGGTATAGCTTTTACATGGGAAGGGTTTTGGTATTTTTCATCTGATAGGTTTAGAAGGGGAAAACTTTATTGAAGGCGCCGCATAAGGCAAAGAAAATCGAGTGCCACGACCTAAAGCAATTTTTCAAGTTCAAGAAATAATGTAAAGTTTTTTTTATTTGTTTGACTTGGCTACATTTAAAAGTATTTTTAAACATCATTTTTAGTTTTGCCCCCTTCTGCTGAAATGGTTATAACCATGTATATATACTCGTATATTTTTAAAGGAGCCGTCCCGTCGCCGGCACCACCTCAGCCTCTTGTGCTTATTGCGGATTCTCCTAACATTCTGACTACAGACTGTTCAGCCAATCCGTTCCCTGTATTAGCTCATACATGTTCTTTACTGGTTGGTTGTAGAAGTCTTCTGGAGTCATTTGGGGTCTTCCATTTAGTTTTTGCCTCCTGTGGTCCAGCGTCTCACAGTTGCATAATATGTGCAGAGCTGTTTCAGTGTCCTTTTTGCATCTCCTGCATGTGAGGTCTCCGTTATACAGCCCTATTTTGTTAAGGTGCTCCTTTGTGGGAAAGTCTACCGTGAGAAGCCCCGTTATGGTGCGTAGTTTGTTTCTGCTCATTGAGAGCGGTTCTTTTGCTACTTTTTTTTATAGTTCTTTTATAAATTTCTTCCCTGAGCGCTTCCCTGAGCCTGGGCGTATTCTTCCGGAGTTTTATGGATTGTTCTTTTACCCACACTTTTAACCATGACCTAGTGGAGCCTCTGGGGATGCCCACAGATGGTTCAGGTCCGTTCATCAGTGTTGACGATCCTGCTCTTGGAAGTTCGTCAGCTTTTTCATTGCCAGCGATTCCTTTATCACCTGGAACCCACTCCAGTGTTACACTGTTCCGAGTCGCCAGTCTTCTATGTTCTTCGCCGCATTCCCATACCAGCCGAAATGTTACCTGTATACCAATTTGGGAGTGCCTATTTTAAAAAGTGATAGATGATTGAAAATTGAAGCTTTTATTAAAACAGAAAATCAATCTCACAAAAGTAAATTTAACCTCTTCAGCTAAATTATTCACAATTGTTGAGGAATCTATTTCTATATGAATACTCATATTGCGGCAGTATGCTAATAAAAAATTATTGTACCATTATTGTATTTTTTATGAGGAGGGTTTGAGCCCCCAACCCCCCTCCCCCTTATATACGTCTCTGAGCAGTATTTGGAGTATCAAAAATTGGTTGTACACTGCGCGTCTTATAAAACTGGTACACTTTTTTCCCCAATGCATACCTTATCCTAACTAATAGCAATCAGTCACATGTGTCAAATTTGTCAAATCGCATTATCCACGATTCCATCTTATTTAGGTGATATTTGATCAAATAGTTTTCAAAATAAAGAATGGTTAGTTTCTTAGATTGGCCTTCAAGCCCTTAAGTTTGATAGAAGCAAAACCACTATTAAAAACATTAAAAAAGGTTGGGATAACGATTAAATTTTCCTGAGAATAAGAGAAACTGGAAGACCAATTATAACTACAGCGGAATAAGAGGATGCATTAACTAATTACTTAAGGGAAAATCCCTTCAACACGGTAGGACAGGCAAAAGTTGCAGTAGACTTCAATGCTTCAGTAACAATAGCTTCTAAGAAGAATATTTCCACTTCTAGCTGTGAACTTGACAATTATTGCTTCTTCTTGCCAACTGAGAAGTTTAATTTCTCTATTAGTGGTTAATAATTTTTATTAACCTAAGTCAATAATGGACAAATTTAAATATTCTGAGAATAAAGGGATAGTAGTGCTAGTGCAACATAATTTTGTATACCCAGAAGATTGTCTATATTTGCTGCTTGTAATTACCTATCAATATAAAATTATATGAATAAAAATGCCATTAGTTTAAAATTCGCGCTCAACCAAAAATGACTGATGACATAACGAGTACGTTCATAATATATCGAAAACTGACAGTGTACTTGTCAGTCAGACGGCGGGGTTAACGCTTCTCGTGGTGAATCATTTTTAATTTTTGTCTTAAATTTGGCTAGTAGTGGAAAAAAATGGAAATATACACCATGGTGGTGAAGACATTTATAAACCTCGCACCTTATTCCGCTCGGGGCAAAGCCACTCGCGAAATAATTTTGGTGCTCGGTCAATAATAATAGTCTTCACCACCTTGGTGTATAGAATACTATTCTTTCTTTGTTTTTATTTGACTTTGGTCTGTTTTTGCCACCATGACTTATAATCTATTTGGTAGTTTATTCGTTTGAGCTACTGTAATTTAGAATTACGTGTATCTCGTGTCTGAATTTTGTTTCATTGTAAATTTTTTTATTTTTATTAAAACTTTGTGTTGAAATTTTATGGCTACACATGCACAATTCTCTAAATCAGGTTTTCTTATTCTTCTTATTGCTGTTGCTACTGAAACATTGGAGTTGATTGCTACTTTTGCATGTCTTACCGTTTTGAAGGGATTTTCCTCTAAATAATCAGTTAAAGCTTTGTCTACCTGTAACAATGTAATATTTATTTCATCTACTTAAATTTTTGTTGAGCTGGCATCACAGCCCTGGACAACTGGCTTAGCATACACATTTTAAAAGATCCATTTACATCAGTTTCATATGTTCAAGTTAAACGGGGTTGGTGTATCTTCACGATATAACCCGAGAAGTAGATGTTTGCTCTTGGTGAACGGTCTACTCTTTGAATAGTTATTTCCCTAACAAGTGATCCTTTCCCGCACGCGACTGCAGTTGACCCGCAAGTGGTCAAGGGCGGGAAAGACACTTCACGCATGAGTTAGGAACATTATTTTTTCTACTACCGTATATACAAAAAAAGTATACCAACCCATTTTTCAAAATTTATTTTATTTCAACATACATATACAAAACTTTAACCAAAAAGAATTATTATTATTATAAATATTAATATTAGAAACACAATTTGTTGCATTCTGTAAATTAGTTGAAATTGCCGGTCCAGTGGAGTTATTTGGTGTTAACTGGTAAGTAGAAGACGTTGAAGGGGATGGCATCGGTTGCAGGTCCCATAAAGACGACGATCACGGTGACGGCAACGGTTTTAAGTCATTTGTAGATGAAAGAATTTCATTTGATATATTTTTCTTATATTCAACCCAATAGTTGTTTTATGACACTACTCTAAAGATTGTACAGGGTTATATCAAAATATCTTCATTATTTTATATTTTCAAACAATTAAAAATGCAACAAAAAGATAAAAAAGATGTAGATTTTATTTGATGGACTATTTATTCACCTGTTGTAACAATAGTTATAACTTCCGAAGTAAAAAACTATCTAATAAGGTCAAAATTTGGATAATTTTGGATACTTTCAAAGCTAAAATGCGTGCGGGAAAGTGGGTTAAAACGCACGGTCGTAGAAAAAAGTGATTTTCGAATTTGTAAGGCGTTATGATAATCTAATACTATTATCTTGACATTTATTAGTATTCATCTAAAAGACATTGAAAAACAAACAACGTGACGGAAACTTCGACACGGTCGATAAAAATCTTTCCATAGTTACAATTTTTTAATATTTCTACTCATGGAAATGAATTTGGTTTTTTTGAAACTTTTATTTTGTAGACCTTGAACGAATTTGTAGTCAATTTATTTTATTTTCTATTACGAAATGTGCTGAATCACAAAAAAAATATATCAAAATATGAATCAACTGAAAGAATTTAAATTCAATTACAATCCAACCCAGAATATTCGTGGAATCAATTTGTGCCGATTTTCCGTTTCATAATATCCGAACCGAAAGTAGGTTTAGAAAAAAAAATTAAAGATGTAGATAATTTTTTGTGAAGGTAGAAGTATAATAAAAGCAATGATTGAAGATAGTACGAGGTGGGTGGTTACGAGATATTGTCAAGATGTATTGTCCTAAGCAAATGGGAGTTACCATAACTGTCGCAAACAATTCAAACGCTATATAGAAAGTGTTACATGCCGAAGGAAATGCACTTTTTTTATTTTATTTCCATTTGAATATAATTTTAAATTTAGATGAATATCTAAAATGTTCTATTGCGTGATTATAGTCACATAGATATATCTACGCACCTATACATATTAAATTGACACACAAAATTATTAATTTTAGTTATACCTACATAAAATCGTAAATAGCTTGAGTAATTGATTGAGATATGTGTTATTGTGAAATAATGTTGATTTAATATCCTTCTTTTTAAGGGTGATATGACAAGAACTTGATAAATAGTGGACTATTTTGTTGCATCTATACCTTATTTTTAAACTAGAAGGAGCTTCTTTAGGAACCTCACATACACCACTAAAAGTTACTATAAGAGGGTGTTCTATCTTTTCGAACTAATTGACAATTATGTGACATATGTATTATATTGCTCGCAGGTGTCGTGTCCAATGAGGGAACAATGCAAGTCTAGAATTTAAATCATCATTGGCCACAGGCCATGGCGAAAGTTGTAACCAAATGTCACATTATTGTGAACAAAATGTAGGTAAGGTTATCCAAAACTAGTCCATGACAAATTGGATGATGTAAATATGTACAAAAAAGCTACTGTATGTTTAATTCATTCTCTATTCACATTTGAGCACGAACTAGAAGTCAACAGAAATTTTAATATCGAGAAATACCCTAATAATGTACGGTTATGTGAGTGAAATATGTACAATAATTAAATTTTATTTGGAAATTTATATTATTAACAAGAAAAAACAAGCATAGATTTTGTTTATAAAACTGAATAAATAATAAAAATAGCACTTAACTTAGTTGGAATATAATACTTAGTTGAAAATAAAATAACAAACGTGAAAAAGATGTACCTAATTATGCATTCCAAATCACGTGACCCAATATGGCGTCTGCGGGCAAACAACTGTCTTAAGTGTCTTCTTCTTTCTCTGATTCTTGGCCTCTTATCTTAAGTGTCATAAGAAAGCATTTAGTACGTGGTGAATAAATTGTTTAAACAGCATTATCTCCAAAGTTGTGTGAATTTGTGATTGTTGATAGACTTTTTAAGATGCAGAGTGATTATTTAAATACGTTATTATTCCAAATCCAGATATTGGCAAGAGGTAAGCTGAAAATCCAATTTGTTTGTTTCCTAGATGTGAAGTGAAATAATTGTTTACAGACATCAAATGAAGCTAACAAATCTGTGGCTTGAAACCGCTGGCACTGAAAAAAATTTTACAGCATCCCTGTTGGAACGACTTCCACAACCAACCACAAGGCACGTAGTTGGCATTTTTTCGTATTAAAATGTAATAATACCACTATAAGTCTTAAATAATATAAAAAGGCACAAAAACAACAATCCCACAAAATTTAAATAAACTTTTCAACAGCACAATAATATAACACCAACAAACTATTTGCCCCAGCCGCCATATTGAATTTGTTTTGACAGGTCATTGGAATGCCTAATAAGGATTGAGGTTATGATATTTTCATATAAACACAAAATTGACAAATATCGTTGTCAGTTGTATCAAAAAAGCTGTGTGAAACGGGCGGCAATTTAACCAATCACTAGGCTGCAGAAATGCCAACTTAAATTCAAATTCTCCTCTCAGTTTAAAACAAGGTATAAGTTTCGACTGTATTTTGTAATATAATTTAGGATCGGTTATTTTTTTACAATAGAAGTAGTTTGTAAATACGACAAAGAGCCGTAAGTTACTTGGTAACCTCCCGACGCATACGAAACCTTCAAGCTCCAAGCCCTTTTTTTTATCTCTCTATTTAACAAAAAGTTACTTGATTTGGGCACGTCGTGAAATAATATTAATTAATATTAAAATCAGAATAATTTTGAGGTGTCTCAAATATTCTATCCGAATGTATGTTCATATATTTTGCAAATTAGTATCGTTTATAGCAATAAAAAAACAATAGTATATTATTCACCACGGTGGTGAAGACTATTATTATTGACCGAGCACCAGAGTTATTTTGCGAGGGGCTTTGCCACGAGCGGAATAAGGTGCGAGGCTTATAAATGTCTTCACCACCATGGTATATATTTTCATTTTTTACACTACTAGCCAAATTTAAGACAAAAATTGAAAATAATTCACCACGAGAAGCGTTTACCCCGTCGTCTGACTGACAAGTACACTGTCAGCTTTCGATATATTGTTGCTATGAACGTAGGTACTCCTTATGTCATCAGTCATTTTTAGTTGAGCGCGAATTTCAAACAAATGGCATTTTTATTCAAATAATTTGATCTTGATAGGTAATTTCGAGCAGCAGATATGTTAACGACAATATCCTGGGTATACAAAATTATGTTGCACAAGTTTTTGTTGAACTACTATTTTAAAAATATTTGAATTTGTCCATTATTGATATAATAATAGAAAATTATTAACCACTTATAGAGAAATTCAACTTCTCACTTGGCTAGAAGAAGCAATAATTGTCAACTTCACAGCTAGTGGTGAGAAAAACATATTATTCCAAATAGCATAAAAATAATATCAAATAGTTTCATAATATTCATCGACTTGTTGAAATGCTGATTCTTCCTCTTAAGTAAACAGGCTAATGTGGTACATATTTAGGTATACACATAAAATGAAACAAATTACAACAAAAAAACACCACGTAAAAACAAATTAAATATGTAGGAGTAGCGTTAGTTAACTACTTAGTTAATTGTACGAATAAAATGTTATCGTTTTCAGTAAATTGGATGATTGGTTTCGTAATTATTTCTATAGTACGTTCAGAGCTAGAAGGTGGCGGTATTTATACAAATAATCCGTTGCAACTAAATGAATTGTGTTAAAATTCCTTTGTATATTCCTGCTTTCAAATGTTTCATTGGAAAGTTTCTGAAATAAAAGCTCGTTTTCGAAGTAATTTATAATAATTGGTGCATTCAATATACGGAGAAAAAAAGAGATTAATTTTTTTTAAGGAAAAGGCACTAGCAATTGAATATGGAAAGGGGGTATAAAGACCTCCTTATAGTCAGACAGCACTAAAATCCTTAGTATGTCCCACGATCAGATCTAGATTGGTCTGGGACTGTCTTATGCACTTTCATTGCAGTTATAGACTCCTAGGACCAGAGCATCCAAAGGAGGATACCTCCAAGAAGGACCTAGTGAAAAGACTGTAGAGCCCTGGTATCTTCATATTCTAGAGCACAAAAAACCTAAAGGCTGAGATGCCGGAGACTCTAGGCCTCTCACTGATTGTGCCGAACCAATCAATCATACAGTGTGGAAGCTACTTATGGAATAAAATTCTTTATGTCATTATTTTAGAAAATTATAAAAAATGCCGAGACACATCAACTTTTTAATTGAGTTGTGCGTTATGTAAACATAAATTTAAATGTACAGGGTGATTCACGCAAGTATGCCATAATCGGTGTTGTTTTTTTAATGAAACACCCTGTATATTTGCATATTTTTCAAATCCTCTTAATGAACCGATTCCAAGAAACTAAATAATGTATGGTGAATTATGAATTATACGGGGTGAAATTTTTATTTTTACAGTTATTAAACACATACATAAAATACCTGATGTATTTGATTTTAATACATTAAAATAAATGCTCAAAATGTTCTCCACCTAGTTGTTGGAGTCTCCTATAGAAATCCTTCTTAACTTTGTTTAAAGTTTGAGGTGGAATATTCCGTATTTCTGTAGTTATCCTGTCTTTGAGGTCTACAATGCTAGTTGGTTGTGTTGCATATACTTTGTTCTTGAGATAACCCCACAGAAAAAAATCTAACGGCGTAAGGTCTGGCGATCTAGCTGGCCACTCAATAGTACCTCTTCGTCCAATCCATTTATTGGGGATGATTTCATCTAAATAAGTTCTTACTATTAAAGCATAATGGGGTGTTGCCCCGTCTTGCTGGAACCAAACATTTTCATTCGGTAAGCTAGGATCTATTGCGTTGGGATATAAGTTTGCCAACGCAGGAATAACTTCATTCCTAAGCATATTTAAATATTTTTCAGCTGTCAAATTTCTATCTTTAAATATAGGACCAATAATATGGTCGCCTATGATACCGGCCCAAACGTTCACCTTTTGAGGGTACTGAGTATGTGTCTCACGCATCCAATTAGGATTCTCTGCTGACCAATATCTACAGTTCTGTCGGCTTACCTCTGCATTCAATGTGAATGTTGATTCGTTAGAAAAAAGAATGGTACCAAGAGCTATCTCATTTCTGTTCAGCTTATACATCAATCTTTCGCAGAAATCCATTCTACGATCTGGATCGTCTTCTGTTAACTCTTGCACAAAAGTTAATTGATAGGGATGGAGTTTTTCTTTATAAAGACATCTTAGAACAGTTGTATGACTAACATTATTTTCACGGGCAATTTGATGTGTACTTGAAGTTGGATTCTCTTCGACACAAAATATCCATTTTCACATCATCTTTCACATCATATGGTTTTCTTTTCAATGGTTTGACATGTCCAAGCTCTCTGAATTGTGCATGAATTTTAGACACAGTACTCTGTGATATATTAGGCAATTCGGGATACCTGTGATTAAATAAGTTTGCCACTTCAACTTGACTTCTGCAGTTATCCC
>CAJUYH010003438.1:0-32579 GCA_910591685.1 Galerucella tenella | reverse complement strand
ATAATTTTTGATTGTCTAGTTGTCAAATTTTTTCTGTTGTGTCAGTTGGGGATAAAAAAAAATTAATTTTTACTAATTTTTTCTTGACAACGGTAGCTGGAACGCTACCGAAACGTTGAAATAAAGAATTCAAAAATATTTTGGTTTAATTTCCCAAGAAATTAAAAAAAGAAATAAAATATGGTAATTCATTTGAAAATTGAAAATTTGTAATGTTTAATGAAATAGTTTGATAAATATTTATTGTTCTATGTAAACATAAGTTAGTATTTAGCCCAACTTGAGAAGAATTAAAAAAAATTAATGTCAAATAAAAAAAAATCATACTTACAATTACACAAAAATTAATAAAACAAATTTAAAATAGTATCATCAAAGAGAGCATTTTTATGAAAAAATAAAATTGCGCCCAACGTGGGGCTTTGAATAATTTAGATTTATTCAAGAATTAATTTTATTTATATAACAACGTAAAATTTGGAGAAAGTGACAATTGCAATAAAATAATTTTTCAATATTTAATCGTCAAAACTAACTGTTCGTTTATCAATAACGTCACCTTAGGATAAAGAAAAACCTAGACACTGCGTCTTTTTCACCTCATACTTCCAGACAGTTTAATTGGAACTCCAATTTAAGATATCTATATCGTTAATAAAAATGATTTTCACACTAATTATTCCGGGCCAGGCGTTAAGAAAAAATTAGAACGTTAATTACAGAATGTCTGATGGAAATTGAAGTTTAACTTGTTTTCAAAAATCACTTTTCAGTCATAATCTTTCTCTTGCACTTTCAACTAAAATTAAATTTCAAGATAATTATAGAAAAAGAAGAGTTCAAAGGTGAATAAAAAATGAACTTCCTGGTAAAATTTCTTATATTAGAGTGGAAAATAATTGTAGTTTATGGACACTTTTTGGTGAATTATTATATGCATCAGTCATACAGGTAAAGATCGGGAAATCAATAGAATACAGGTGTCGAACACATTGGTGCGTACTAAAATAACTTTGGCAACACCGCCGCCGTCTGGTGTATGAACGAACGCCCTTGGAAGAAGGAATCTCGGCAAATTACGCGTGCGACGTTGTCACATCAACATTCGCGAATTTATTATTATGTAAGGTGCTATATAAACAGGATATCCTTTTTTGAGGTTAATATACCAAGTGATACAGTTCAAGTTTCCATTTTTGTATCGGTTCATGCCGGAGGGTAATTGCAATTAGTACAAGGTAAGGTAGTTTTTATGAAGAAAGCATTACACATGTGGTAGCCGGCGTACGTAGTATAATCGTTGTGGGTTTATTATTGCTGTTGCTAAGGCCAATTTGAACGATGACTATTTTAGTCGGTATAAGAAAGAGATTTTTGCACGTTGTTCACAGACAAATTGCTTCGTTAAACGGATGTTAATAAATGAATTAAATTAAAATTAAATATTTAAAAAAATCACATATTAAATGAAAGAAACTTGAGAGGTGTCAACTTTCGATTAATTAGTGAAGGAATTGTACATATACATACACACACCGAAACATTTATATATATATATACATATATATATGCGTACTCTGTCTGTCTATTCTTTCATACACGTCATAGATGCGCGGGACTTTGTAAACACAACAACAGAGTGTATATATATATACTCTCTCGACTTCGTAAACACAACAGCGTATAGGTTAGAACACGCACGGCTTGCTAAATACATACGTTCTGAAATTGTAATATTAAAATATGATTTGTTTTTGAATTTATTAAGATTATGACGCGTACACTTGCTAAACACACAAAATGTGGAGATTATAATGCCTATGACTTGGTTAGCACAATAATAAAGAGAGGTTATAGTGCGTACTTGCTAAAAATACAAAAATTTATTATTATTATCTATATATAATCGCACATTGCAGCATGTAATACCTTTCTTCGCATATAATACACATGAGAGCTCATGGCAGCATGTGTTGAATGCCTTGATATAGACGCGTAGGTTGATGGTTCGCGCCCGGACTATGGTGAACATTTTTTCAATTTATTTGCTTTCTATAAGAGAGAAAGATGCAGACAGAGAAACACGCGACGCCGCACAGCTTACAATAGCTTCCTATATCAAAAAGTGTCGTGACAACTTTTGGTAAGAATTTTATCCGTCTAGCCTCTATCACAACGCGCGATAGGGAACTTCGTTCCAAAAAACTAGAAGCGAGAGTTTCGAATATATTTTTTAATAGTTTAAACAAATAGTTTAATAGAATATTCTTCAACGAGTGCAGAATGGTGGCTATTATTCACGCGGATGAAGTTTCCAAACGACGCACTGTCAGAGACGATTTAATTTATTCATTATAATTTATTTTAGCGTGAATTCTGATAATAATAGAATGTGATTGGCTAACGAGAGTGAATTCTTTTTATTATTCACTGGTGTGAAGAATTTATATCATTATGCAGCTAAATATGTAAACATAATTTGTGCGTTATTATTTAGTCGTGGAGAAAAGTTATTTATAAGAAAACATATTTGATCTAAGTTTTTTTTTCTAATTTTTGTACAAAATTTTATTTCTCTTTACCTAGTATTGAATCACGCATTTAAAAAAGAAGACGACATAATTGTGGCCCTATATCAACCCCTTATGTAGGGTACCTATGTACGTCACTGTATTAATATTGCATAAATATTTTAATCATCCAAGTTGAATTATTTTCTCTCCAAAGTGCCTCCGTCTAAGTCCTTGTAAGTTCTCACAGAAGCCGAGTACCTATGTGAGTAGGTGTTTTATTCTTTAGTTAACATTTTCTTTACACATGTTCACTTACTTTTCAGTTTTGTATTGTAACCAGGTAGTTGTCTTCTAATGAATCCTAGTCAGTTTCAATAACCTGCTTGAGATTTCCTTTTCTACCTTCTACCATTCATAAGAGAGTTGATCTTCTGTCAAGCCCCATTTGAATGAGTGTTCTGTGTCTAACCAGTTCACCTTTTTGATTCCATAGAACGAATTCCTTTAGCTATTTGGTATGCAAATTCTTCACCTCCAATCCCTGCAATCCATATTAGAGACACTTAGGTCTATTGCCAATCGTTAGGAGATTCTTTTTCACTAGTCATGTTTATTATCATCCCACACTATGTCATTATGAAAAAGTGTATTATATAAATGTTCTTGGTCATTTAGTTTCATTTAATGTTCAGGAAATAACTTGAACCACTAAATATGTATATTTGGAGCAAATGCAGCTGTCTTTATCCCAGTTTTAGTATAACAAGTTGCATAATACGTAGTGACACAATATTAAACATTTCTTCAAATAAAAAGAATACTTTATTTAGATTATAAACTGATCTAAGCAAAACATTAAATTTAGTTTATCCAATCTAAATTTACAACTTATTAAATATTTATTGTAAAAATTCCAAACATTTGTCACACATGAATAATTTGATTACAATATGTAGAATATAAAGACTTCGTACTTCGAGGTTAATTATGACTCACTCTGTACATTGCAATTCGTCGTCCAGCCAACTGTGATTATTCAAGCTTTGCTTTTTGGGATCTCCGGAAGTCAACCAGACGTACCAAGATATATTATAAACAGTAGAGTGCAGTACCGTCTTCCGAAAGTTGAATTCAGGGTAATTTGTTGGGAGTAACAGATTGAAGAATTATGATGACAATGTAGAAATTTCGACCTTTTTATCTTTTCCATCTAATTGTCTTCATTATGGTCTGGTAAGTATGAAAATTGTGTTTATTAACACTGGATATTTAATGTAAAGTTACCCATACCTCTCACTTTGACGAAAGTACCATAATGTGCTGCAAGTTGAATTAGATATATACAGGGTAGTTCTTCAATAATTGTACAGGCGTACAGTACAATCTTCACTTTAAAATATTGTGATTTAAACCACCTATATGTTAAAATTTCTTCAGACGCCCACCTACTAAGTTAATAATTAAATTAGGATCATACAGCTAATCACTTGAACAGGGTCAGACTAGCCATAAGACCTACTGGGAGTTTTACGGGGGGTCCGTTGAAGGTCAAAATGGGCCGGTCCTCAAGCCCTTATATCAATGATAAATAACTTGAATTACAGTGGGCTGGGGAGCAAGATAAAATCTGGAACCCCAATGAACAATGTCAGGGGCAAAAACAAAACTGTCAGAACGTGATGCCGAAGCTAAAGTTGTTGAAAACTGAGATGAAGCATTTAATGTTCAAGTGTTTGAAAAGACGGTTTGATTCTGATTCTTCAAGGTTTTTTGTTGATTTGTCTTTGCTGGATACCAAAAACTTTACAGAAATAAAAGTTGCCAATGAAATGTTCCATCAAGTGCTTGAAGAACCGATCAAAAACTTTTGAATTTTGATGACAAAGCTACTCCCGAAAATATAAGAAAAGAACTAATCAGATAACTGGGGCACTATAAAAAAAGTCCAGTTTAGAAGTGTACAGTATTAAAGAACAAGAAGAGGTTTTGGACGAAGATGAAGATTTTGTTGAGGTGAGAATGATGAAATTTCATCAAGAAAACTGTGTAAATACAAATATACAGGGTGAAACAGTACCAACGGGATGAAGGTTTATAGCGAAACGGTAAAAGTTTTAAAATATTTGTCACTTTAGTAATTTGTACATTGATATAGGCTACATTTTAATATCATTTTGAAATATTCAGGATGCTTCAATAAAGTGTGGCGTTGCAAAGTGCTGTTTTTTTTTGGGGAAACCCTACATTTTATTGCACTTTTGGATTGCTCCTAAAAAATAGAATACCCCTTCATAATGGTTCCCTATACCTAAATACAGAGGGATCCGAGTTATGCAGACTTTTTTTAACATTTCGAAAAAAATTAATAACTCATTGATATAACAAAGTCTAGCAAATTGTATGTCACATCTGAATAGTTGGACATTCGTTGAATGTATTCCACGATTAAGTACTAAATATCTCTATACAGTGTGTTCAGAATTTTCTAAAATTGTATGGTTATAGATATTTACGATATGTGTCGTAAAGATTCGTATTACGTTATTCATATTACGAAATGAGATGGGAAATTTGTCAAACGAAGCAGTTAGGCCGAGTTTGATAACCCATTGAATATCGTAATATGAATTTACGATACGAATATAGTACAATATTTTACCTACTACCAATAATGTTAATCATTTACTCAAAATTAGTCAATATTCCTGAAATTAATGATATTAGAATCATGTAACAAGCAAGCGTTGCGCTCACCGTTGATTTATTTTGCGAACTGTCAATTTTGACGCGTTCATTTCAGTTTGTTATAATTGTATCGACATGAGCACTAGTAACGTAAAGTATCTCATTACGAAACTCATATCAGTACCGTAATGTTTGATATTACATATTGGTAGTAGGTAAGTCGATTTTAAAACATCTACTTTTGTAAAAAAATAATTAACACCCTTATACCATTCAGAAAAGAACAGTTTTTTGAGCATGGTGAATTATTAAAATACAGGGTGTTCCAAGTCCAATATTACACATTGAATAATCTAATAATGAAACTGAAAATTCTGAACACCCTGTAAAGAGATGTTTAATACTATAGCTTTGTAATTCCTCTCCATACTTTTCTATCTTTGGCCTTTTCTCTCCATCGGTTCACATTATTTTCTTACAGGTCTTCTAGTACAACTTCCCTCCATCTTTTCCTTGGCTTGCCTCTTTTCTTCTTGCCTTCCGGAACGGAACGGAATGCTATTTGTTTCACTATTCTTCCTCCTTCCATCCTTTCTATGTGCCCTAACCACTGAAGTCTTCTTGATGTAATAGTTGCATCTATTTTGGGTTCACGATAAATGTTATATAATTCTTCGTTAGTCCTTCTCATATACACCCCTTCTACTTTTTTTCCTCCCAGATTTCTTCTTAACATTTTCCTTTCCCATCTAATGACACTTTCTCTTTGTTTTGTGTTTAAAACCCATGTCTCACAACTATACAATATCGTAGGCTTCAATATAGTACTGTACAATCTTAGTTTTGATTTCCTTGACAGATGCTTTGACCGGACTAGGTGATTTATATTGCTCCTGCACTTTTGTTAGCTTTCATGATTCTATTTTTAATTTCCTTTTCTTCACTACAATCACCACAATCTTCCACATATTCAAATTCGATGATTGCTCTTTGGGTTTCTACTCTAAATTTGTCATTTGTTGTCTGGTTTCCGAGTCTCATTAGCTTACTTTTCCGTTCGTTTATTGTAAGTCCCATTTTAGCGGCCGCTTCTATTAAATTCTATATTTAGGTATAGGGAACCATTATGAAGGAGTATTCTATTTTTTAGGAGCAATCAGAAGATGCAATAAAATATAGGGTGTCCCATAAGAAAAAATATAACTTTGATACGCTACACTTTATTGGAACATCCTATGTATTTCAAAATAATTTTAAAATGTAGCCTATATGAATGTACAAACTACTAAAGTGACAAACATTTTAAAACTTTTACCGTTTCGGGATAAACCTCCATCCCGAATATTATTAAAAATATATTGTAACTGATTAATCCTTATTTCGAAGATAAAATAAAGTAATTGTTGGGAGGAGAGTGAGTTATTATTAAATACAATACAAATCAATCAAATTTTAAAGACCTAAGCACATAGCCGTGCGCAGACTTTTTTTAGGGGGGGGGGCATATTTCAAATCGGAATCTTTGGATGAAAAAACAATGAGCCGTGCCTGCCGAAACATTGCTTTTGCATATTGCCGCCCTTCAATTTCTCGCAATTCATTTTAAGAATTAAAAACTGCTTCCTCATAAAATGTTTTCAATAGATTGATATTTTGAGGAATCGGGGTGGACCGAGTGCCCCCCCTGTAGACACGCCTATGCCTAAGCATCCTGGCATGCTTTTATAGTGAGAATTCTTATTTTGAAATCTCGTGTATATTTCTTATTTGGCATGACATTGCTATTTTTTTTAGCGCAAACTAACAACCAAGAAGAAAAATACTAAATTGATAAAACTTTAGTACCGTTAACTCATAATATCTCTATGTGTCTTCATTGTTCGAACTACAGACGATGATAGATCGGTGTAAATTGTAAGACATTTAGGTACTTCTACTTTATCGTTTTGCTACATCATGTTTAGCTGTAACGGGAGTTTTTTTTTGATATCTAAAACCTTGAAAAATGATTGACAATGATGACACTTGTTAATTAAAATCCCATGTACCAAGAATAATGTATATATTGTGAATAAAATGAACAGGGCCCGGCAAATATCTGTCACAGTTCTATAACTTTTATTGCGTAACATTTAAGGTATGTATAGAAGTTGTTGAAAAATAAATGTGTTAATGTATACAGGGTGGTCCTGAAAAGTTATCTTTGCGACATTTCAACTATCAAAACATAATAATAATTTCTCAAAACTCAACATTGATTTTTGATGGGATAGACAAGTCTATTCGGTTCAAAAATCAAACTACTTAAAGTTTCTGGTTAATTCGAAATTTAGAAATATTCAAATTTCTATAATGGATAAAATCGCATATTTGAACGTAGTTTTCAATTCCAATCAACTTTTATTTACATTTTGCGATATTGTCAAATTTAAATGTACTTTACTTTTGAGTAAAGTTCATATTTTTTGAGAAACCTCGTATAATATATAGATATATTGATATCTGATAATTGTGTTTTATATACTGGGTGTCTCATTATATTCTGACTGTTTTCAAGAGCTTATATCTTCGAAACGGTTCTAGATAATAAGATGCGGTTTCCACAGTTAGGTTTAAAATTACCGTGAGTTTTGTTGTGACACATTTATATAAATGGCGTACTTCAGGTTTACCCGCTAGAAATGTGGCGTATTTTCAGAATACAGTAGATGTAATTTTTTAAATGGGACACCCTGTATATTAAGCAATTTCTTGAAAGACGCATATTTTTACTTTTTATCGGTACCTTAAAGTTTAAAATCAGTGCACAGAAAGCGAAGTTAGATAACTTTAACTGGGATAATGATTCAGATATCTTATTAATAAATAATAATCAAGGAGGCGTTAATATGTCACATCACAAAAATATTGCGATCATTGACAGAACGTCACATTGTGTTAGAACCAGTTAGAACAAGATGGTATTTTGAACCAAAATGTTTACTTTCAACAAGACGGGGCTCCGCCCCATTATTCCAACATAGCAAGAGATTCTGTTAACCAACATTTTGGAAATAATTGGATTGGTAGGACTGGTCCAATAGAATGGCCTCCAAATTCCCCAGATCTGACTGTTCCAGATTTTTTTTAATGGAGATTTGTAAAAGATAGAGTCTACAACCCGATGCCTGCTACTATTGAGGAATTAAAAGATAACATACGGCAGGTAATGGAAAGTATTCCTCTTGAAATGCTGACAGCAGCATTTGACAACATGGTTCGATTCCACAAATGTATAGACCAAGAAGGAAGACACATCGAACATTTGTTTTAGAGTATCCTAAAACATGTTCCTATTTGTTTTTTACAGTTCACTTTAGCTAATAAAGTTCCAACTTTATATCTAAATCATTAAAGTATCCTAGTTAAAGGTATCTAACTTCGCTTTCTGTGCACCGATTTTAAACTTCAAAGTACCGTTATAAAGTAAAAATATGCGTCTTTCAATAAATTGCTAAATATACAGGGTGTCCCATTTAAAAAATTACATCTACTGTATTCTGAAAACACGCCACTTATCTAGCGGGTAAACCGGAAGTACGCCATTTATATAAATGTGTCACAACACAACTCACGGTAATTTTAAACCTAACTGTGGAAACCGCATCTTATTATCCAGAACCGTTTCGAAGATATAAGCTCTTAAAAACAGTCAGAATATAATGAGACACCTTGTATTTTGTAATATATGCTAATATCTACAAAATTACGGATTTATTAGGATATTATATAAACAAGTACATTACGCAAGAAAACACAAAAATTCAATAAATATCTGCTAGATTATCAATAGGTATCACAAAATTACTAAGATGCTTTATAAAAACTGTGAATTGTGTCATTTAAAAAATTCAACTTTATTTTTTACTTACCTTTTCAAATTCATATCCCGAACATTTTTCGAAATAATTAAAATTTAAAAATAAACCTTTGTGATAAAGAATACTATTAATTTAAATATATATTTCTCTAATTACCCCTGTATAGCTTAAAATAAAATAAGCTTTTCGAACTTATCTGGTATTTACCGGTCTCGTTATTGACAACAAAAGCGAGTCGTAAACATAATTTATGAGAGCAACTTAAATCAAACCGCCCTGAAACAAACCGAGTGAAACATCTTATATTTTTATTCTGTAATCTTTGGTAGTGGTGAAGTATTCCTAATATAGTTCCACGAATTCTTCTTAAAAATAAGTGATTTGGATTCTTCTAAATCTACTAGGATTACTGGTATGTTATAAATTCATGATTTGAAGGTAGGTGTTCTTAGAAATCAGAAAATCAGGGAGAGTATAACTTTTCAAAGAAATTTGATACGAAATTAAGCTACAATCTCGGCTAGTATGGGAATGCGGCGAAGAACTTAGAAGACTGGCGACTCGGAACAGTGTAACACTGGAGTGGGTACCAGGTCATAAAGGAATCGCAGGCAATGAAAAAGCTGACGAACTCGCAAGAGTAGGATCGTCAACTCTGATGAGCGGACCCGAACCTGCTGTGGGCATCCCCAGATGCTTAACCAGGTCATGGTTAAAAGGGTGGTTGAAAGAACAACACAAGAAATACGGGAAGAATACGACTGGGCAAATACATGGGAAGAAATTCATAAAAGAACCATCAGAAAAAGTAGCGAAAGAACTGCTCTCAATGAGCAGGAACAAACTGCGCACCACTACGGGGCTACTTACGGGACACTTTCCCACAAAGGAGCACCTAAACAAAATAGGGCTGTACAACGGAGACCTTACATGCAGAAGATGCAAAAAGGATACCGAAACAGCTCTGCATATACTATGCAACTGTGAGTCGCTGGACCACAGAAGGCAGAAACTTTATGGTAGAACCCAAATGACTCCAGAAGACTTCTACAATCAACCAGCTAAGAACCTGTATGAGCTAATACAGGGAACGGATTGGCTGAATAGGTTGTAGTCAGAACACTAGGAGTATCCACAATAAGCACAGGAGGCTGAGGTGGTACCGGCGAAAGGACGGCCTCGAAGAGGAAAAGGAGGAGGAGGAAGCTACAAAAATGAATGAAAACTGAATTGGAAGACGCACCTGGGAGAAATTATACCAGGGCAACTAGGCTTTTCTGGCTATGCAGAAGAGTTATGGGCAAAACCTGGGGAATACGACCTGATGTGTTTCACTGGCTTTACACAACTGTGATGAGTCCCAACGATCACCTATGCAACAATAGTCTGGCGGAGAAGGATTGCAGTGGATACATTAACTGCAAAAGACAAGACAAGCCTTTCTTGGTATTACCAGAGCAATGAACAGCACGGGGACGGCATCAATGGAAACTCTTATTGGACTTCCTCCTTTGGAACTTTTTCTAAGGGCGGAGGCAATGATGGCAATTCTTATGCTGTAAATGAGAGACTTATGGTCACCAAAGGAGAAGGATACATAGAACTTAGACAATACTAGATGAACCCATATTTCACATAGTTTTGATAGCATGACACCGGAGAATATATTCACTAAGAGCATGAACATCCGCATCCCATCTAGGGAACAGGTGATGCAGCAAGGTAATTCTAGAGAAATCATCTGGTTCATCGATGGCTCTAAAACAAACCATGGAACTGGTGCTGGTATAAAAGGACCTAGAAAGAGAATGTTCTTTAGTCTTGGTTGATATACGTCTATGTTGCTATAGCCTGTATTGATGAAAACATCAGAATTGGATTTACCGGACAAAAAATTACAATATTCACTGATACCCATGCTCTGTTTCAGGCTATCAGTAGGTAATCCGAAAACTAGGCTACAAAAGAGCAATCGGGAACTGGCTCGATGGGACATCAACTCATTCAAAAAGTTTACCGAACAAGGTAGACAAGGAACTCTCAACCAGTTACCTACCAGGTTACTGGTCTCTGCACCCTGAGGAAACATCTGCACAAAATGCTGGGCAAAGTTATAGTGAATCTATGTACAGGAAATGTAAACTCTACGATGAAACATCTACTCATATACTCTGCGTCTGCGAGAACTTACAAGAACTGAAGATCCCTCCAGATAAACTGGTGGTCTATATAAAAGACACGAAGCTTCGGGAATGGAAGTAGGTAGATAACGTGGGTAATGGTACAAAGATTCAGTTCAAGTGCCTGGGCTGTTGGGCACAACACAATCAAATGAATGAATGAATGGAACCAGAAGGAATGGGATCCAATCACCATTACCAGAATTGCTGTTCAATGGTATTAAGATGGTTCAAAAGCAATAGAAAGCCTGCAGAAATCCTGAAATTATAAAAAATAAATAGGTCTAAAGGAGCTATTAGTCTAAAAATTTTATCATAAACCGAGTGGGAGAAGGGAGGAATAATAGATATTTCAGGTCTCAGGACTATTTGTTAGAATTTGTGCTGTTTTGTAAGCTGCAAGCAGTAGCGTTCTACCAAATACTTTTTCGGTTTCTGCTAAAAATCAGTTTCGAAACTCAGTGTTCGTGAATAGGGTACAAGCATAAATTTTGCTATTGGTGGGAATTGACGCTTTATCAGGTCTCCTAACATATTGCATGCCTATTTTTTCAAAAAAATATAAACTTTACTTTTAAAACGACTTTAAAAATCATAAAATTTGAAAGTCCGCCAAAACGCGCTTTACGTCATAAAGATGGCTACCCCATGGTGTGACGTCATTTGTTTACGTTCTTATTCGTGTATCACGCTCTGAGTTCTTGTGACCTAATTTGTTTCTGAAAGCTTTAAAAATGGATAAAGCCGAAAAAAAAACTTTGGATTCCAAGTATTGCATTGTTCCAGTGTGTAAATCAACGTCTATTGAAACTCTAGACAAAATATTTGTTACTTTACTTGGTGGCGCATGCAAAAATACACTTAAGAGAAGGGCATTACTTTTCTTTGTGAAGACCATTTTAATGTAAGTACCTACTTCTATGCTGGTAATTTTTATTCTTAAATAGTTTGAGGTTATGTACCTATATGTCTAGGAATCAACCATAAAAACATCATTTTCTTACGACCACACATCGAAATATGGTTGGTATATATTATATAAATAAAACATAGTTTAAATCGTACTTACGATAATGCTGTAACTCCTCTTATTTCCTCTGCATTAAAGCAGCTGTTTGACTTCATAAATTCAAGCAGCATAAATGAGTCTACTTTGAGCAAGTTATCAGTTTGTGCTTTTACAAAACCTTCGCTAGCCATATTTTTACTCACAAAATATGAAAAAATCGTCACTGAACACTGAACTAGTAAATAAAATATATTCTTCCAAAAGTTTTAAAATATCCTCGGAAATATCGAATATTTATGTCCACTTTCCACTTTACGTTGACTTTTAGAAATAAAAAAAGCACACACAAACACGTAATGGTCTCAAACAAACATATAAATGATATTTTCACGTCGATGAAGCAATTAATAGTTGATTAAAATACAATATAAACACACAACTACACATAACCAAATGCAATACCAGCCATATTGACATAAGTAAACACAAGAGATATGACATCACACGTATTATCGGTAGCGTTCGGAAATCCTCGGGTTGTGGTCGGAAAGTGCATTGAAATTTGAATTTTATTTAAAAATTTGGGAGTAATTTCCAATGGAAACTGGTTTATTTCCTATTATTAGTAATTTTTGATATCATATTTACTATTATAAATTAATATCCAAGCAAAATATGAAATATGCGTGTACTCTATTATAGCGCGTCGTTCCGACGACCTAGAAATTGGTGTATCATTAGCTAATTAAAGAAAGCTGTAATTGATTTGTTTCCAAGTACAATGAAACTGTCAGATTTTCGTTTACCGAAAGAGGGAATGTCGCGATAAGGAACTTCCAGAAGGGGAAGATAACTAAAAAAGTTAATGGCAACAGTTACGACACTGACTTATATTATTAAGCAAAAGTTTTTAGTCTAAATTCATAATTCTTGATGTTGAAAAATACTTACATGAAAACTAAAAAATAGAAATATCCGGGAAAAATTTTTCATGGATCCTGAAACAAAAATGTTTTCATTAAAATATTGTTAATACAGATTGCAGTGAAATTTAAAAAAAAAATTAATAAACTGAATAAATTATAATATGTAACATAAATCGCGTAGATATATTTTTCGTGGGTATATGTTCTTATATTGTTGGAATAAAATAATAAAAAATATATCTATAAAATCAGTTTATATTTTTCTAAATCAATAAAACAATAATTTTTGTAATACAGTTGATTCTTTGGTTTGATTCAAAATTTTAGGGGCTCAAGACAAAAAATGGTAAATATTTTTATTTTTTTTTTATTTTTTTTTTTTGCGGCTTTTTTTACGACGGTCGTCGTCTTCCGCTTCTCAACCTCCACAGTTTCCTATCTGTCCAATCATCTTCTTGGAGTCCTCTTGTATTCATGGCACCCTCAACATCTTGTTTCCATCTTCTAGGTGGCCTCCCTCGTTTTCTTCTTTCGGTTGGTGTCCAATTATAGATTTTTCTTGGCCATCGATCTTCCTTCATTCGTTGAAGGTGGCCGTACCAAGTTAATATTTTGCTATCTATAGCGTCGAGAATAGTTTCTTTTTCTCCTATAATTTCTCGAATTCGTTCATTTCGGATATGCTCTAGTCTCGAAATACGACAACTTCTTCGCCAAAAGTCCATTTCAAGAGATAACAACCTATTTTTTTCTTTTTTGTTCAATTCCCATGTTTCAGCACCATAAGTGGTAATGCTCTCTACAATGGCTTTGTATAACATGATTTTTGTTTTCTTTGATATTTTGTCACTCCATAGCAAAGAGTTAAGTTGACCAATAGCCCGTCTTCCTTGTCCAATTTTATTCGTAATGTCTTGTGTGCTTTTTCCATTTGTTGTAAAAGTAACGCCCAAGTATTTAAATGTGCAAACATTTTTAATTTTGCAGATTCCTACATCCAAGTCCTCCCGTTCCTCTTCACCCACTACCAAATACTCCGTCTTCTTTGTGTTTATTGTTAGGCCCCACCTTGAGTATTCCTCATGCAGCTTTCTAAACATGTAACTAGAGTCGTCTCTATCTCCTGCTATTAGGATCTGGTCGTCGGCAAAGAGTAAAGTGTACAAAGTTTCCTGTCCTACTGGGATTCCCATTCCGCGGCATTTCCTCTTGCAACTTTTTAATACTTCTTCTAAGTATATTTTAAATAAAGTCGGTGCCAGTGAGCACCCTTGTCTTAAGCCTTTATTTACGAGAAATTCTTCGGAGATGTTAGATCCAACTTTAACCGTACTACTGCAGCCCTCATATAAATTCCTTGTTGCTTGGACATACCCATTGCTGATACCAAAATTTTTCATCGATACCCACAACTTACTGAGTGGGACAGTATCGTATGCCTTTTGTAGATCAATGAATGTCAAATGAACCGCTCTTCCTCTTTCTAGCCTTTTTTCAATTAGATGTTTAATTGTAAAAATACCATCCGTACATGAGCGTCCCGGCCTAAAGCCATTTTGCTCTTCCGACTCAGGTATTTGTGCTTCTATCTTGTATCTTAGTACTTTGTAAATATTTACAATCACCAATTTTCCCTAATTTTTTTTATCAATAAAAAGTGGTCCCACATTTTATTTCGGGGAGGGGGAAGAAAAAAAAACAAAAAATCATTCCCTTCCCCTTTTTGGAAAACTTCATATGGAATGCAAATTATTTTATATTTTTTCGAGAAGGGGAAGGGAATAAATATGTATTTATATAGATAGATATATAGATAAATATCTAATAATTTGATATTTTTTTGAGAAGGGGAGGGAATAAATATCTACTTTTTTTTCAATTTTTTTTGCCTTCCCCCTCCCCGAAATAAAATGTGGGACCACTTTTTATTGTTAATTTATTGATAAAAGAAATTAGGCCTCTTTTTGGAAAAAAAATTTTTGGAATAGGTACAATAATTTTCAAGATAATTATATTTTTTTTTTTAATTCCAAAAATATATCTTAAAATTCGCCTTTAAACGTCTTTTTTCTCGGACTAATACGTATATTCTCAAATGCCTTCAAAATATTAACGTATCCAATCTTCAGTCCTCCTACAGTTTCATAAACTTGAATTTCGCGTCACAGCCTTTTAATCAATTTAAAACTTGCTTTTGGACTCAGTAACCCTCGGTATACTCGGTAAAAACATTTTCAATTTGTTCCAAGTCTGCTTACAAAATCACCTGAAAATGAAGCACTACAAAATGCTCCTATCAAAGGGTTTTGGTTCGAGTCTAAAGGGTTCCAGATCACTTTTTTTACTTTGAAATAAATACTAAATAATTTTTACTTTAAAACGTACCTACCTACCAATTTCAATATCTTTTTAAAAGCACTCGTTATTGTTAACACTAGGTATAAAGTCAAATTGAAGAAAAAACACTAAACTACTTCAAGCACCACGAAACAAAATGATATAATCACAAAACCTCTCGAGACAAACAAACATTTAAATTTTATTAAAACTGTCCCGTTCGATGCCGCCGCGCAATTTCAAGACAACGTGAAGAATAAATACAGACAAGATAGAAAAAACATTCGTCGATGACTCAAATCTACTACAATCACGACCTACGAACTGTCCACCGTCGACACTGCCAAACTTGATTTCTCTGTGCAGTGCATACGCGCTGTTGCCGCAGCTTTGGTGCAAAAGTCTTGGTACATGTGTGTTTGATGAAACTATTGAGTGCCTACGTCAAAAAAAACATCATCATGAGATGTACGCACCGGGAGAAGTAAATATCTGTCTGCATGTTAATTCTTAAAAACTAGTAGATTGTATGAGTCGCTCAGAAGCAGAGTGGCCTAAGTGCAAAATTTAAAAATTGGTGAAAAAAATTGAGACTAATTTTTCTGTTTTATATTATCATTTAATGTATACGAAAACATTTAGTTAGAAACGTATAATGATTAAAAGAAAAATACAAAAAGTCAGTTGGGACACTTTGTGGAATACAAAATTTTAACAAAAAAAAAGCCACTTGGGTCCCATTTTCATCTACTTCTTGTCTGATGTTATCATCTTCTGCTAGTTCATTTGTCTTTAAGCTGGTGTAGAAATCGTGACACCCTGGCGGAATGTACGGAAGAAGTCTTTGAAGATCTTTGTATTTTAATTTTTCCACAGGTCTTCCAGTAGGATAGAGAGAAAGGATGTTCATGTAAAAGGCTCGGGTTTACATTTGGGTAACCTCTGTTCTTTTTTTAGGATCATTAAGTCTCGTTATTAGAATATTTGAAATAAATGTTGAAGAGTTCCTCAGCCTTACATAAGCCATTGTATGTCACAATTTTCCAGGCGGAAATGACGGCGATTCACCACTGTGTGGAAGAAATTAAGAGGCAGAAGAGAACATATCGTTCAATTGCCATCTTTACAGACAGCCAAGCAGCGCTAAAGGCAATCAACTCCGTAGGGGTAAATTCTTAGCTAGTATGGGATTGTGTGTGGGCCCTAAACACACTGGGTGAGCATAGCAATGTTACGGTAGTCTGGGTGCCGGGGCGCGAGGGTCATGAGGGCAACGAAAAAGCGGATGAAATGGCCAAACAAGGCTCATTAATGCCATTCGTTGGACCGGAACCCTTCTGCGGCGTTGCAAAAACCATAACAAGAATGGAAACAAAGAAGTGGGTCGCCCACAAATCTATGAGATAGTGGAGGAACTCACCAGGACAGAGGAAACACGATGAAAATATACCTGTGGATATATCGGAAAGTGCCAAAGCAGCATATCTAAATCTTTTGCCACCCAAATCTCGCCAAGTTTATGAACTTGCATATCAGCGATTCATGGATTGGTGTAAAGAAAAAAATCCTGGGATAAAGAGAGGAATACACAGCCTAATGGGACCGTCTGGTACACAGATGGCTCATGCTCCGGTGATAGAGCAGGGGCTGGAATTTACTCCAGGAACCCAAGAACACAAGTTTGTGTACCATTGGGTGATGGTGTATCTGCATATCAGGCCGAGATATATGCTATCTTGAAATGTGCGCAGAGCAGATAAACTAGACAGAGGTTATGTGGATCGACGCATAACCATATACTCCGACAGTCAGGCAGCAATTAAAGCCCTGAGTGGGTATACCAGCAACTCAGGACTTGCTAACGAATTTCGAGAACGACTTGCTAATCTTGCAAGGCGGAACGTGGTGCGGCTAGAATGGATTCCAGTCCACTCTGGTTTTGAAGGCAACGAGATGGCGGATGCACTGGCTGCGGAAGGGGCGGCAGCTCCTTTCTGCGGCCCGGGCCCGACCCTGAGCCTAACAAAACAAAAAATACGCAAGGAGACGAAGAAGTGGCTGAGGAATCAGCACCTCGCTCATTAGAATGCTCTGCAGGGTTCTAGACAATCCAAACTTCTACTGAAGGGATGGACTGATGGTGAAACGTAAGTTTTACTTGGTGCTGAATGAAAAGTGATATGAAATTTATTGAAAAAAATATTTGTATTCAAAAATGATTCTCAGGGGTGGTTTTCGCCGAACTTAAAAAAAACAGAACTGTAGCTTAAAAGAAAAGGTAGTTAAATAAGTTGAGCGCCACGTGGTTTTTTTACTTTTTATAAAAAGAATAGGTTAACCCCGAAACTATGAATAAAGTTCTGTCCTGTTATTTAAGCATTCACTATATGATAAGTGTGTGTCTATAAATTCAGTAGGAAGGAAGTTGAAATAAAATTCCACAAGTTAAGCAATAACAATAAATATGGATTTAATTTGTTTCTAATGTTAAAAATATAAAATTTATGTAAATCTATACTAAAAAAAATTCAACAATGTCCGTGGGTGAAGCCCTTAAGTTTACAAATTATAGGAAAAGAATTACAGTGGGTGAAGCCCTTTGGTTATACGATACGGCAAAGCAACCGGAAGAATAACAAAGGCGACTGTGAAACTTCACGTTTCAATGGACACGCCAGGGCAGCTACTGAACTACCAAGGAGTAGGCTAAGGAAGATAGCAGGACTCCTAACAGGGCACTGCTGTATGAGGAAACACCTCCACAACTTAGGAGTAGAATCTTCGGAGACTCTGTTATGGCTTCTGGAGACACAAGCAGACATCCATTGAAAAAGGTTGTGGCCTTTATTGAAGGGCTCGGCTTCATGGATGTCTAGGTAGCAGGAATGGCACAATGGGCCCGCCAGTGGCCTCAGTGCCGGAACCTTGGCTTGAGTTGTCCAGGACAAGGCTCGCCTGCACATTTAG
The DNA here is from genome assembly GCA_910591685.1 of Galerucella tenella. Lineage (NCBI taxonomy): Eukaryota > Metazoa > Arthropoda > Insecta > Coleoptera > Chrysomelidae > Galerucella > Galerucella tenella. Next base: position 14,102 of record CAJUYH010003438.1, on the reverse strand, counting down.
TAGTAGTAGTAGAAGTAGTAAAGAAAAAATGTGCAAAACTATGCGGAGAGTGTTCTTATGGTGTATTTCTCAAATTTAACGAAGACCCAATTAGGTAGTTTGTTTTACTAAGTTTGTAAGAGACAATGTTTTTTTCTTCAAATTTCAATTAGAGAGCTCAAATGCAATTACTTTTAGTCCTAGGATTAAAAGTAGCATTTTTATTCCTAGAATTAAAAGAGTTGTTAAGCAACGAGCAAATTTTTGTACGGTAAGGGAATTGATCGCTTTTGCACCTGAAAATAGTTCAAAAATGTCAACATTTTTTGATGGTTGGAGAAAAAATAATTTTTTCATACACCATTCCCATTCTTGAAAATATTCATACACTAAGGTATGAAAAGGGGAGAATAATTTTAATAACCCTTAAAAAAATTCGGATTAATTTTTCAAGGATCATTGTTTGGTCCTTGATGCTTTAGGGAGCTGAATAATCCCACCTCTACTTACAGTTACAACTTTATGACATTGTCAGTCACGTACTCATATCAGTACTTTGCGGTTTCCCATGAGTATCTTTGACTGTCTAAGCGTTACTAGATCTTTCTAATAGACCAATATTCTCGTTATTTTGGCATTAGCTATTTATTCCAATATTATATTGGTGTTGATAAAGCATACAGCAAAAGGGTTCCGGTCTAGATTATATTTTTACGAGTATTTTGCATTATATATGTCGTAGGCATAATGTAAATTTAGGCTTTTTATAAATTGCCTAGGCATTTTACAAAAAACCGGCAAAACGCGAGCATAAAATGCATTTTTCGTTATGCCGACACCAATTCAGGCAAATTGATAAAATGCCGGCAAAACAAGAACAGAAGAATGTATATCTTGTTATGACTGATTATTCTTGGGCATTTTATAATTGGCCCAAAATGGAGCCGTCAAAACGTGAATAGATATAAAATAAGTCGACTTTTTTAGATTGAATAGTACATAGGTCTTAGGTCTACACCGAATCGTGACTGATATGCAACTGCCTCTCAGAGAGTAATTAGTCGATCAGGAATTTCATCTTCAAAACCTACTGAGGTTTCTTGAATATCATTTCTGGAAAATAAAGTTTTAAGAATTCCTTTAGAAGTACCTACTTTGTAGATGCTTTTTTTCAGGTCAATCACTTTTGCAATTAAATTATTGGAATCGAGAGGTCCTCGATCCACCTTATGAACTGTTAAATAAACATAATATATGATCCTATTGCAATCGACTTTAATTTTTTGTTGGATGCCTCAGTCATCCTTTCAGCTGTTTTTTTTTTCTGACTAGAGTAAGATTGTTGTTTCTCAATTTCAATTTTATTGTGAGTTGCACAAAGTGGACAAATCCTTGTATCTAGTTTTGAAGATGGTCCGGAACCTCACAAGTGAATTTATATTTTTCTGTAATTTTTTCATTACATGCACAACAATATACAATACTATCACTTAAAGTCTCTGTCGCATTTTCTTCCATATTGTAGAGTTCAATGCTACTCTCTAAGTCCGAATCAAGATTATCTTCTGGTATTTCCCGGTTAGTGTTGTTGGTTCGTGAAGGATTCATTATATCTTCAAGTTCCTCTTCTGTTCGAAGTTCTTTAATTACAGAATCTGGCAAGTTTGTCGATTTTAATCCAAGTTTCGGATCAGCTCCAAACAATGCACTATTCATTCAATGTACTATTCAATCTAAAAAAGTCGACTTATTTTATATCTATTCACGTTTTGACGGCTCCGTTTTTGGCCAATTATAAAATATCTAAGAATAATCAGTCATAACAAGATATACATTATTCTGTTCTTGTTTTGCCGGCATTTTATCAATTTACCTGAATTGGTATCGGCATAACGAAAAATGCATTTTATGCTCGCGTTTTGCGGTTTTTTGTAAAATGTCTAGGCAATTTATAAAAAGCCTAAATTTACATTATGCCTACGACATATATATTATATAAAGTTTTCTTCTTCTTCATCACCTTCCAAATTTCAAATTTGGATTAGTTTGTGTATTCATTCAGCCGTACATTCCATACTTTTTTATCTCCTACTACTTTCATTATTTATTTCGTTTCATTTTATTTTTCTCCAATAGGTATCAGATTAGGTTTATAATTTTCCTCTTCTTTTTTCACCTTCGAGGCATCTATTCCATTCCTATGGTTATTTACTAGGAGTTCTCTTTTGTTCACTCCGTGTCCTATTTTTATCTCTTGGTTCATTTTTTTTCTTTTGGTTTCGTCTTCTAGTTCCTTCATTATTCATTCTCTTTCGCTGTTTTTCTCCATTCAGATATTTAACTGTTTATGTATCAATCTTCTCCAGTATATATAAGAGAGTTTGTCTTCGACTCTGAACAGTTTTTTAAGATCTAAATATCAACCATTTAAATTTGTAACTTTTTGAGGATTGGAGGACGTATTTTTTCCTATTGTTATTTAACGTCGGTCTATTTCTGCGATGAGGCTAATCACCGACGTCGTGAACACTCTACCCCTAACCGGAAATTTTCCCGAACTCACTAGTGTTCCAGCCAGTGGCAGGGATCTTTATCGAGCCCAACATGCATGGTCTCGTGACCTAGACATATCTACATTATAACTCGTGCTCATTGGTATAATGATGCCTAGATATGCGAATTCGCTGCTGGCTGTACGACGGCCGGTGTTTCCCAGTGGTCACCCATCCAAGCATTAACCGCGCTCGACACTACTTCACTGTAATTATCGCATCAGCGGTCCACTACACTGCTGGGTCGACGAAAAACGTAGTAGAGTATCATTGGACTCAATGTACATACCTCTGGAGGACCCTCCTTTCTTCATTATGATGAAATTTTTATAAAGGATTAGTTTATTAGTAAAAATCTCGACCACTTTTTGGAACTTTAGTTCTTTACGTCAGGTTATGTTTGAGCGACCAGGGGTCGCGACGCAAAAGATCTGACCGTTACGCGTTACGTTGCGCTACGTTATGTTACGTTGCTTCGTTATGTGCCTTGCTTGCGTGCTTGTGCTCTCTCCTTAGTCTCTCTCTCGTTTACGAAGCAGCGACTCATATGCTCCGGCCGGGATTCGAACCCGGGTCGCCTGCGTGGAATGCGAGCATTCTACCACTGAACCACCGTTGCTATATTAAAAATCCATGCAAAGCAGGTATTCGCAGTGCTGGTGATCCACTTGAATTTGTTTGGATAAATTTTTATTTCCATAATTTTTTTTACGCGATTAAGGGGTCTAGTACATTTACTTTTCGAAATACAGGGTGTTGAAATTTTGAAAACTTGAATGCTTTAATTCGATAAGTTTAAAATGGATGGATTATTTGATATGACATTTGGCAGGTTGTTTTTAAATGTAAAAGGGCATATTTTCAAATAAATAGTAGTTTGTGCAACTAGTGTGGATATGATGGCCATATCACACGACGACGAAGCTTGAGCACGACGCCGTAGGCGGAGTGCTCAATCGTTCAAGTTGCGACATGGACAATCCACACGAGTTGAGCAGCATATTTTTTCTACGACCCACTTGAGAAAAATCTAGAAAATAAAAATTTCTATAAACCGTGTGTCCCGCGACACGTTCTGCCTTTTTTTATTAAAATTCTGTTTTCAGAAATCATCTTTCGGTGAACACTTATCATTGCTAGACCATTAAGACAACTTTCTACCATTTTTCCTGCATTTATAAAATAAAATTTTTTGAAACTCTGTGGAGAGACAGCTTCCCCTTGGGGATGGCCTAGTCAACAATGCAAGCTCTTCAATAAATAATATATGTAAAATGCTATGGCATTGGGGATGCTTCGTACAGGTATACTCCGTTTCGCACAAGAAGAAGCCACTTGAAGTTGAAGTCCTATGCACAAACTTGTTGTCGAGACCTGTGCCATTTTGTGAAATTGACATTCGACTTGAAATCAGTAGCGTAACGTTTTCACATTTTGTAGGTTAACACAAAATAACAATATTAAAAATGTATTTTTCGTGTGTCTGGTTTAAATAAAAATATATGGGAATTATTTAAAGCTATTCGTGAGAGTTTCACATACAATATTTGCTATCATCAAAATATTTATACTTTCAAGCAACCATTGGCGATGTTTGTTTGTTACGTCAATGGCATGAAACTGCTGTTACGAGGCGACATAGATGGACAACACCGATTTTGACTTCTGCGCAAGACAGCTGGCAAACTTCACGTGACTTCTTCTTATATGAAACAGAGCAATTCAACAATTTAATCATAAATATCAAGATGTACTCGTTACGCGGAATGGATTCAAAATTTAAATAAAGAAATTTGATAAAACAGGTTCTGTTGGAAACTAAAAAAATCGAAAAAGGTGTGAAATGAAGACTATGATTCAGCATTACATTCAGTGAGAGAAAAATGAGAAAATACCAAGTTGATTACCAAAAAGAGCGGCGGAAAATGGTTCCAGCAAGATCCACTTAAATTGTAGGATTAGGTGGATACAAAAGGTTTCAAAGCAAAAGCTGTTGAGCCCATTTTGTACTCCAATCTATAGTGAAATTGCTCAAAAATGTTTGTACTTTTGTACAAAAACTTTTTCGAGTCACTCGAAGATTTTTTTTATATAAACTTGTGAATATGCATAATTATCGGCAACATTGCATCAAAGTGAATGCATCTCATTGAATGCGCGTAAACTGAAAACGCATCTAGCGCGCGTCTCGTGCACTTGCACTTCTACATCTTTCCAGTGGCACACCTAGCGGCGGCACGACCAACTTCCAACTTTCTCCTGCGACGGGTTCACGTCCTTGCTGGAACGAGGAGGGGTGGGTGCCACGTTAGCCACGCCTACGAACATCCAGTGCTTGTTGTTGCTAAGCGACACCCTCCACGGCATACTTTATTTAGCCCAGTCGTCAAGGTTACGGTGAGGTCTATTCTGCTACGATCAGGGATTAAACTTTGCACGAGTTCAAGCATGTATGTATATTGTTTTTAGGCCAGTAACATTGTGTTATTTATACGCATACTATATAACAAAAGAAGTGTAATTTGTGTGCATTTTTGAACTATTTAAACGATTGGAATGCATTCTAAATTACTTCAATATTTGGGCTGCAAAAATACAAACAGTTCTTGTTGACTGGTAACTCCTTAATTCGCAATTCAGGCATAGACAAATTCCAAGCAAACATCTATTGTGTCCCGTTTCTTTCACTTAGTTCTTGAGGAAAGTTTCCGAGACTAGTAGCTCCTAGTATAGACCTATTTTTTCGGCTACAGGCAGTAGTTTAGGTGAGTGGCAAGTGCCTCTCATCTTTTCGGTAGTCTCATATGCGTTGTGCCCAAGGATTCTGTCCGCTAGTTTGTTTGTGGATGAAGGTTTCTTTTTCCATTACACAGAATTTACATTCTTCTTGCACCAATATTTTGAGCGCCGAAAAGTGATTCAGAACCTCTTTTTGCCAATACATTCGCTATTTTATTTCCTTCTATTTCAGTCACGGCCGTCTTAAACTAGGCTGGTGCCCTTGGGCACACAAGTATTTGGGGCCCTTTTGGAAAGTAAAAAAGCGAACTATAATAACATTTTTTGACTAAGTATGTCCATTTGTTATAGGTAATCAAATATGTCATCAATGATATTAGCATGCTCCTGGTTTATTGGTTATGAGTACTATAACGTTTTTTTTTTCGAGATTTCGGTCCTTTGGGGGCCCTGGGCACGGGCCCCGTGTGTCCTTATGGTGAAGACGATATTGATTTCAGTGTGTCCAGGAGTCTACAGTTAAGTGACAGACAATGTCGCCTAGTTCATTGAGTTAAATTTAATTAATTTGATGGGTGCTAGACTATGCAACATTCCCGGCAAAAGAGACCATAAGAAAGAGGCTCACTTTTGGTGATATTAAAAAAAAAATAACATTTTGCGATAAATACCAACAGATTTGAAATTTAGAGAAATATGCAACAAAAATCCCTTTAAAATATTTTGACGTAGGGGACGCTAACGTGAATTGAAACATGTTCATTGCACACTTCCGTTTAGAGCCCCCGTCGATTACTCGCTCTTCATTCAACCCCTTTATCTTTTGTTTTAACTTTCCTCCTTTATACTTTTCAATTTGCTAACATGGGAATCTCAACCTCTCAACTTTTCTTCACCTTTTTCCAGACAAGTTAAAAATCAAGAACACATCTACATATTGAAGTTATGTTGACTTTTACTGATGAACATTTTTAACAGAAGATAAATTATAACTATCATCTATGACAGTTTGGCCACTACTATCAGGAGCTGTATTTTCGAGATCGCTAGAGTACCTATAATTCGTGTACGAATTTGAAAGAATTTCGCACGAAAATCGGTTATCCGTATTTTCGAATCACTTTCGAAGGCTTATGTCATTGTCTCTCCTCTCTCGGGGCACATAGCCCGAGAAGTAGATGTATGGAATTACTGAAATTGATACTGCGCATTGTCATTGTTTTATTTTACAAAGAATATCCATCCATGAAAAGAACCAAAATATGACTTACTATCTGTTTCTGTAAAGTAGGGAGGGTGAGTATAGGCTCACAGCACATAGGCCACATATGCACATATGATCCATTGTACATCCTCCCGAGGAGTTGTCCTCCAAGGTCATCGTCCATCCTGCCCTTCCCAGGAAGGTGGACAGGTCACTAGGAGACATCTGCTTCATATCGGCAGGTGTAGGCCAAGACTCACCGAACGCACACTCTTTTATTGACGATAACTCCGGATACTTGCATAAGACATGCCTGACAGTTTAATCTTCCTGTTCACACATCCTGCATAGAGGTGTGTCCACTAGCCCCATAGTATGGAGGTGTTTCCTTAGAAGACAGTGGCCAGTTAGAAATCCTACGGTTAAACGTGGGTTTTTCCTGGTCATCACCAAATATTTCTTCGGCACCAGCTTCCCAGGGTGATCCTGGGAAGACTGCATCCTTCAGGGATTGAGCATGGGTGTAACGTTTGGCTAGTCGAAGTCGGTAGGCCTGTCGTGCCCTTTAACCCACCTCAGGATAATATTGTTATCTGCCGAGGCGTTAGCTAAATCTTGGTGGCACTCTAGTACTAGCCCCGATATAACACGTTGTCTGTTCAAGACTTACTATCTTCATATGTAAAATTATTTGTAAATTTCCCAATTTGCAATCGTGGGTCATGTAAAGTAATTAGCAAATTCTTTTTCATCGGAGACGAGTGCTTACGCTCGTTGAACCTTAGAAGTCCTGTCTTGCGGGTTTAGTGTTTAGATACCACAGACAACAGATAAGCACTATAAAAATCCTGTAAAATTATTTCGATGTCCTTACATTTCTGGTAATATATGGAGATTTCATTGATTTCGTTTTACATAAACCTTTTTGTTGTTGTGTCCATTTTTAGATATACTAACCTAGGTGGAATCACTCGAGCCCCGGAGATGGTTGTTAGTGCTTATAGACGAAGAGATAATACAATTTATCGACCTACTTTTGCTGTTAGTAAACAATGGATTGAGGTATTATATTTTACATATAAAACTTTTTTCTCTTTTTTTCATTTCAATTTGTTATCCATAGTCAAGCCCAGTGGAGTAGCGTAAAGGAGACAGCAGGGGCGGTATACGAAAGGGGTCAGCGGCAAGCTCCAAAAAATACCATCTCGAAATTGTTTCCCCAATATTATTTGCCAAACGAAAGTGCAAAGGAGAGAAAGAAAGGACGAGATGTAGTCGTGCTGCCTACGTGCTAGTGACAACTGCGCCTACCTTTGAAAGCATGGTTTATTGCAAATAACCCTCGGCGCCCTCATCCGAACGCAAACATGAAGTAAGGATATTCGAAAAATTTCATACATTCATACCTATATCTTTTAATACTTGATAATAGGGGGAGGTAGGACAAACTCCTGGCACTAAATGGCACACCGCACAACACAACATAGGTTAGGTTCTATGTGAGTGGGGCCTTCTCGCCACCTCCACTGCGACCTTCGTTAGGTCTATTGTGGCTCACCCTTAGGGATTACAACTCACCCCACAAGCCTGTGCTTTTGACGAAGTCAATGGTTGTATTTGGTGATACTTTTTTGAAGTCGTTCGGCTCTAAGGTACTAAAGCCGAATATATTATACCTTACCCTGCCCAAGACTGGGCATAAGCATAGTATGTGCTCCGCAGTTTCGTCCTCCAAATTACAGGACCGACAGTCCGAGGTCTGAACCAGACTCTTCTTTAGGTGATAATTTAGTCGACAATGTCCTGTAAGCAGTCCCGTCAGAATGCGTAGGTTTGTTCTACTCCTACTCCTACAGTGAACTTGACCATCGCGCTTCGGGGAGATGCCTTGGATGTGCTTCAGACGATACCTCTTGAAGAAACGGATGACTTCGAGCAGCTGAAGAAGAAGTTGGACATGCGATATGGCCACGAACATCTAGAACACTTGTACCAATCCCAGATGAAGAATCGAAGGCAGAGACGTGACGAAACCCTTCAAGAGTATGAGGTGGATATCGCCCGACTAGTCCGATTTGCTTATCCATCAGCACCAGAAAACATGATGGAATGTCTAGGCATCCAGGCCTTTATTGATGGCTTACGTGACCCTGATATGCAGAGGACGCTTCGTTTAGCCCATCCCAAAACATTGGTCGATGCATTGACTGCTGCTCTTGAATATGAAGCAGCCACGAAGGCGTCAGAATATAACAAACGTAGGACCGTTCAAGAAGATGGTGACGAAGATAAATTTGACCAGTTAGTCAACTTGATAAAAAGCATGGTAGAACGAAAGCCGAGGAAGATTAGATGCTGGAATTGTGGCGAGCTAGGGCATGTACGCAGTTCGTGTAAGCGCCCTAGGACTCCAGCAAACCAAGAACTCCTACGAGCTGGTGTGAGTCGCCGAAAAGCCGACTCTCTGTCTAGACGACCATGCCAATCAGACTATTCCCACTGCAACAAGGTGGAATCTGAGGAAGTTGTAGTTTCAAGAACTACAGTAAGCACTGAAGAATGGTCACCCACCGGGATTGGAGAAAATCAAGATAATGATCCACACCTAAAGATGATCCGGCAATGGAAGCAAGAAAATCGGCGACCTACCTGGCAAGAAGTGTCAAGATTTTCACCAATACTGAAGGCATATTGGGCTCAGTGGGACTCCCTTGTCCTGGAAGCAGGCCTGTTGAAACGAATCTTAGAAAACGATGATGGTTCCGAAAATAGACGACAAATAGTTATCCCGAGATCGAGAGTAGCTGAGGTACTGAGGAAGTTACACGACAGTCCATCAGGAGGTCATTGGTTTTCTATTTCATATTTTCTGATATTTTTATACATAGTTACACTTTGATCAACCGGGTTTGGGCCTGGGTTTTCTTGTTTTTTTTAGTTTGAAGTTTAGAGGGAGGGTTGATAGATTTTCATTCGGTTAGCGCCAAAAATACACATAGGATTAAAATGACCCTTCGGTCTTGGCGCAGTTTACATGTTGTGAAAAGTGCATTAATCTGTTAGCGCCCAAATTACATCCGCCCTTTTTGCCAGAGTGTCGGCCTCCTCATTGCCCTCCATTCCTCGATGCGCCGGCACCCAGGTCAAAATGACTCTGTTTTCTTTGCCTAGTATTTCAAGGGATTGTAGATTATACCATCTTAGAATTTAATCCTGTTCGAGCTCAGTGCTTTAAGAGCAGCCTGGCTATCTGACAGGATGTGTATGCTCTTTTTTACAACAGATTGATTCATCAGCTCTCTTGCAGCCAGTTAAATGGCGTATACTTCAGCCTGAAAGACGGTAGCGTACCTGCCCAGGTTGACTATGATTTCCACTCTGAGTTTCCTGCTGAAGACCGCCGCTCCAGCCCCGTTTCCGGTTTTGGATCCGTCAGTGTAGATCACGTAGTCCGTTTCTAGGAAGGAGATTTCTTCGCTATCCCATTGGTCTCTCGTGGGAATGATGCTGTATCAGGTGACACAATTGTATTGCCATACTATGTGGATACCATAGAGGTGATACATATAAAGGCAACAAGCCATAGGCTGCTGTGTATGTGAGAATGTCCGTCTAAACTAGAATATTGTAGCATATTATGCACTATTAGAAAAAACAGCGGACTTTTTATCTCTCTTTTAGATACTGATGGGTTCCCTGTAGTATCTCTATGGTGGATACGGGTGACAGTATCGGTGTCATTGCATCGACACACGAAAATTTACAGTGTTACACATGACTACTTTCTAGCGCCCGTCTGGATGGATAACCATTAACCATAATCTATTTTAAGTTGGACACCATATTGCAACAATTCTAATTATTTTGAAGGAGCAGACAACGCTTAGTGCTGAGCGAAACTTTAGATATCAGTGATTAAATCGCAGATAGTAACATATCACTCATCACTAATACTTTATATCACTCATCACTAATACTTTGTAGAGTGCGGTAGATTTTTATTAAATGTTCTCTCTTGTTTTTTGAAAGTTTTTATTGTATAAATTAAAATAGAGATGAAACGAGAACGATTCACGACGCGCGTGTAATAAATTTCATCTAAAACCGTTCCTGTATGAAGTATAAGTACGACAAAAAATAACATCTGCTAATTCCTTCATACCTCTTTAATTATAAACGAGCGCAACTTCAAAATGGGGTTAGTCTCTTTATTCTAAAAATAAATTCGTAGTACACACGCAGTTGTTGTTTTCACACAAGAATCTGTCGCCAAGCTAGATATTCGCAATTAAAAAATTTTTTATTCTATCTATTCAAAATTTTCATAAATAAAACCGAATATCCAAATGTGTTTTTAAATTTCATTTTTTTAAAAGCAAGTAAGATTAGTATGAGAGAGTCAATTTTATGGACAACGCGCAAGTAAATTTAAAAATTTATAAAATATAATGATAAAAATTCACAACAAAATATAAAAAAAATGACTATACTAACAATACAAAACATAATATATACAAATTTAATATACCGGGTGTCCATAAACTCTCCTATCAAAGTCGATTTAGCTCAAATTACCTTAATCCGAAAATGCTTCCTAAGGGAGCAACAGCCCTTTGAAGAAGACGTTCTAGATTTCTATAGGTCAATTTTTCAGTTTCATAATGAATCCAGTGTTATGATGAGTATCATTATGAAACTGAAAATTGGCATTTAATAAATAATTTATAGTATAGGAGTAGAACAATCTTATATTTAGAATCCTTTATTGAAATTTGTTAATTTTGACGTATTCTTGTCCAGTTTTTTCAGGCAGTTTTGAAAACTGATTTTCCTATTAATTTCCCTTAATCGTTAGAAAACAAAAATATCCTTATACACATAGATTCAAAAGTTTTGCATCACCCTAAATCTCCGAAAAAAAAATGTGTTCATTATAAATGGATCAGAGATTAATTAAATAATTAGTTTCAATAAAAAAAACGTGTATATTTGTCAATAATTTTTATTATCCAATAATAAACTTGCTTTAAACATAAAAAGTATTCTTAGAATTTGAATAAATTAAATACAAATTGATTCTTTTTAATGAAAAGGATAAGTGGGAACCTGCATGAGAACTTTTAATAAAGAGTATTTCCACCTCTAGAATTTATGCAAGCTTGAAGTCGCCTGCCCATGCTGTTTACCAAATTATTGATATTCTGTTGAGGAATATTTCGCCATTCTCCTTGGGCCGCATGAACAAGCTCTTGTACACTCCTGGGTGGATTTCTGCGTGCTGCCACTGCCCTGGCAAGCATGTTCTATGGGATTCATGTCAGGAGATAGAGCAGGCAAGTTCAAACGATTGATCCCTTCAGTTTCAAGATACTCATTTACAGCTCTGGTCCGACAAGGTCGGGCGTTATCGTCCATAAAAACGATGGAATTGCCAACAGCTGCGCGCCATAGTCTCACGTGAGGATGTAGAATCTCTGAGATATCTATCACCAGTCATCGTTCCCTTCACATGAATTAATTCTGTGCGATCATTTAACATGATACCAGCCCAAAACATAGCACTTCCTCCTCTGAAGGGCGGCACGGGGCGAGCATGAGCAAGCTGAGCAACTCTCGTTGGATTCCGCCACACACGTATTCGATGGCTATCTTGTACCAAACAAATCCTTGTCTCGTCGGAAAAAACACCGAATTCCAAAATTCTTCAGGCAAGGCCGCGTGTTCTTGAGCCCACTGTAGTCGGCGAACTCTGTGCTCAGGTTGTAGTCTGGGCACTCTTATTGGTCGGCGACACCTCAAACCTGTCGCAAGTATTCGTCTTCGTAATGTCGAGATCGATAGGTACTTGAACTCCCAACGCATGTCTCATATCTCTTTGGAGTGCTGGTATTACCATGGTCGGGTTTCTTCGGATAGTTAAGTGGATATAGATAGCGGTTCTGTCGCTGATTAGTAACACGCCTTCTACCGCTTCTAGGTCTATCACGAAGAGAATTGGTCTGGAGATACCGGTTCCATACACGAGACACATCACCTTGCCAAACGCCAACTCTGCTTGCCACGAACCTTTGAGAAAGACCTTCTTCAACTAAAGCCACTATTCTTGCACGGTCAATCTCACTTATGACTTGACGATTCATGTTTGCACTTAAAATCGTAAAAATCAAATGCCTTGAATGTTAAAATGATCGCACTAAAAATGTTATCTTACAAAAAAAACTGTAAACATCTGTATATTGCAAAAAATATGGAACATATTGAAATGGTAAACATTGATAAACAAGCCAACAAAAAATTGTTAGCGCAAAAAAATTCCTTCGCGTCCGAAGAAGGTGATGCAAAACTTTTGAATCTATGTGTATTGTAAAACAGTATTAAATAACACTAATAACAGTGAATTAGTGAGTAATAAAATTCCAAATAAACGAATCAACTCAAGTAAAATGGTGTGGGTGTACATTTCTGGTTCCCGCGTGACGTAACTGCGCGGCTCGGACGCAATTTGGAATAGAAATCAGCATATCGTGAGTAAGTGTATCGGTTCGATTCGCCGCTGTGGTGAACTTATTTTCTTTTTGTTTTTAGTTCTTTTTTAACAATTGTGAAAGCTATTTCCCAGACGGTAAATCACTTACCGACGTGTTAGACTTAGAAACCAGTAAACACAACCTACCGTCCTGACAACCGATGCTGTAAATAAACAAAAAAGATCGATCGCGCAAAAAATACTTAGTTTCTAACAAAATTCAGACGACAAAAAATTTTGTTTGCAATTCCTGTGTACAGTCCGTTTTTTAACTCAAGTGATCGTTTACTTTCGTCCAAAAAGGGTTACTTTACACACTTGTTGCCTAAAGAACTATTTTACGTAAAATGTTTCCCAGATTAATACCTCACTCTTACCGAATAGATTCCAATATATAAACTATAAAACGTAATTTTTTTACACAATGGGATAAAAATAACTTTCAATTAAAAGCAAATATTGTTTACAACGTTAATAACCGTTGAGAATTCAGCAATTAGACGTGACAACAGCGCTATTGTCGCATGCATTATTATTATCAGTGTTATCATTATGACGTGATGTCACAAGGCCGTCGGTTACTGGACCCCGATATCTGTATGCACTTTTTTCAACTTGGATAAGGTCATTTATAGAAATCATGTTTTTAATTCAAAGGGTTTTTTTTCATTTATTTACCGCATCAACCGCTAGGGTTATTAGCGGGAGTGTAATATTATACAAAAATATTAAATACAAACATACATTTTAAATTTTGTTAAATAAGTCAGTGTTCTTTAGGAAGTTTAATACATTGTCCATTTTTAAAACTAGGGAATCTTCAATTTGTTATGGTAATTGTGCTATCGTTCTGGCTTGATGGTACTGTGGACAGCTTGTTAGGATATGGCTAGAGCATTGATTCCCAAAGTGGTCCAGGTGGACCCCCAGGGGTACACGGGAGCCCGACAGGGGTCTACGCTTGCGTGGAAAAAAATGGGGGTCTATAAAAATGTATTAGGTGACCCGACTTGACTTCTCCTATGAATATAGGGAGACAATAATATAGGCAGACAAGTAACAACACTGTACAAAGACGTATTGATGAAATGAGCTCTGATGT